>ML847344.1:29221-40965 GCA_009831015.1 Picea engelmannii | reverse complement strand
TTAGGCTCTAAAAAAGCCCAATAACTCCCAAAAATGAGTTAATTACATTAAAAATGAGTTTAATTAACAATAAAACCCAAAAAGTGGTTAAAAACCCACTTTTTAACCATAAATTGGTTAAAATTTGGCATAAGCCCCCTTTTTTGAGCACACACCCCCTTTTGAGGTCATATGCATTTACACGACCATGCGCTGGGGCTTAGCCCCCAGCCCCCTCCTTTATGCGCCATAATACTATGCAATATGCTTTATATTGTAGGTTTTAATAACATAAAATAATTTGGGCGCATTGGTTATAGGACTATTGTGAAGGCGCTTAGGCTTAGTGGTTGGTCATGGGTTCAAAACCCAGGGACCCCAAAACTTTTGAAACCTGCCACTTTGACTGATGACTGGGTGCCACGTGGCTGCCCATGACTGGGCCACGTGGCACTTTCCCATTCGACGGACAAATGACGCTTGTCAACCATTGACTGGTCCAGTTGCCTGCCACATGTCTGCCCTGTCATCAAACTTGCCCAATCACCATCATCCAGAGAGTGCCACGTCATCTACTGCATAGTCAGCATGCTGATGTCATTAGCGTTGACTTTTTGACCAATTGACCTTTGACTTTTTACCTGTTTGGGCTTCTGATCAAAACGCGATAACTTTCGCATACGGAGTTCATTTGACAAAGTAAATATATCGCCGAAATTGGGAAGACGAAACGGACACAATGGAGTTGGTTTCGTCAGATTCTAAGCACTTTCATTTTTTATCATTTTTCAAGCCCTGTCAGACTTCTGGATCCGATTTCGGATCACTCGAGATCCCTGGATATCTGCCACCTGTCCTCCTCGGATGGACGGCTCATATCCTCTCGTAGCCTCACCACTCAAAACTTGGAGCGTCCAAATTTTGGACTTAGACCCCGCGAGCCCCAAGCTCACAAGATCCTTGGATCTCTGGCACCTGTCCTCGTCGGATGGATGGCTCAGATCCTCTTGTAGCCTCGTCGCTCACGACTTGGAGCGTCCAACATTTGGACTTCTACCCCGTGAACCTACGAGGTAGAGAGGTCCTATTCATGAGGGCTTAACCCTCGTTTATCTCCCTATAGATCTAACGTCTGTCGGGTGTCCTGGCTAAGATCTGACGGTTCAGATCGGTCCCGATGCCGCGCTCTTTCCCACTGCTCTTTGGACATGGAAAAACCAACGGTCCAGATGTTCTCATGGAATCTGGGATTCTACGATTCGTATCTCCTCGCTACTCATGAAGATAGAGGAAAAAGGGTTAAGGCAATTTACGCCCTCATTCATTCCTTCGATCTAACGGTCGTGAATGACCACAGTTTCCCCGACGGGATCTCATCCATTGATCAATACTTATCCTTACGCTTCTACTTCGGGATTTCAAGAGATTCATTCCTCTTCACACAGGGTTGTTAAGACTTGCACATTCACACCCTTTTTCCGGGTTCTTGGTAAACTTTTCTAAGGAGGAAATCTCCGTGAAGAGGTCTATTCTGGGGCATTCCTGGATACAGATAAGGGAAACAAATTCCCGAGAACAGACTGGATACCTGACTTAGTTCACCCTGGCATGCTTAGATTCATTTTTATCGATGTATGTCGTGCATGGCTTCCTCTATTACAAGAATATATCCATTAATTATTATCAAAACATTCACAGACATTCTTACACTAAAATTGTTCACAATCTCATAGTGCTGTGAGTATGTATATATATATATATATATATATATATATATATATATCAGTGTATGAATTTCAAGATGCAATACATAAAATACTTATCAGAAATACCACCAGAAGTGGGTGTAACTACTGAGAGGGGTGCTCGTTTCCACCCAACTGTAGGCTCAGCGACTCCCAACGGATTTACCACTAGCCACCCCCGAGCTGAGACCACGATGCTCTGAGACTGCGTCTCTCTATCTGCCAGTGACCAGGAGCGAAGGTTGCAATCCTTCCTCTCTGCTATCACTCACTCTGCGTAATGCCAGAGTTCCCCTCACGTCTGCCCCCTCAATCGTCTCTGCCATATGCCTTATCCTCTCGCGAGGTTGCGTGTGGCACGATTACCCTCGCGCCGATCAGGCTTGACGGCTCTACGGATGGGTGGTTCACCATTCCATCCCTCATCAAGCCATCCACCTACCAGCCTGCGAGGTATTGAATTTCAGGGCCAGCGAGCAAATTTGGTTCTTCGGGCCAGTGGAGTCCAAATATGATATTTAATTCTCGGTGGAAGTTAACGCCACCTTTTCAGGTGCCTTCCACCGCCATCGTGGTCTCTTTTCTGCATATCCCCTCATCAACAGTCCTGCAATAAATTCAGAATGTTATTCACATTCATTGACCTCTTTCTGTAGGTCCATTTACATCACATGTTCATACTTATGAGTTTTCCATAGTCCTCGGCAAGTCTAGTTATATTTACAAACTGGGGGAAACAGGGTGTTACAATTCCCTCCCCCTTAAAAGGAACATCGTCCTCGATGTTCTTAGCTACTAACATGAATTACATGTACAGAAGTAAATAAAATTGGATATGCCTGTCTCATGGCATCCTACATTTCCCATGTAGCCTCATCTGGGCCAAAATGTTTCCATTGCACCTTGACCTGTGCAATGGTTCTGTTTCGGAGCTGGGTTTCCTTTCTGTCCAATATGCATTGGGGTTCTGGTAGAAATTCTCCCTCCGGTTCCACCTAGATCACAGACTAGTCAATTATATGATTAGCGTCATGTACATATTTCTTTAATAATGAAACATGGAAAACATTATGTGCTTTTACTGTGGGAGGAAGTGCTAGCCGATAGGCTACAGGTCCCACTCTGTCTAGAGCCTCAAAGGGAACACAATACCGGGGTGCCAATTTGGCACAAGCTCCCATTTTTAGGGGACTCCTTCTGGGCTTAATTCTGAGATATACATGATCTCCTATGTTGAACTCTCTTGGAGTTATCTTTTGATCAGCATAACTTTTCTGTCGGTTCTGAGCGATCTTCAGATTTTGTTTTATCTGAGTCACTTGTTGTTCCATTTCTTTTAACATATCAGGTCCAAGAGAAATCCTATTTACTAGATTACTCCAGCTGACTGGAGTATTACACTGTCTACCATAGAGGACCTCGAATGGACTCATTTTTAAGGATGCTTGATACCTGTTGTTGTAGGCGAATTCTACCAATGGCAGGTAGTCTTCCCATTTCCTGGGTTGATGCATTACATGCATCCTTAACATATCCTCTAATATCTGATTCACTCTTTCTGTCTGTCCATTGGTTTGAGGGTGATAGGCAGTCTAAACAATAATTTGGTCTCTAAACCCATCATCAGTGATTTCCAGAAATTGGAAGTGAACTTTGTGTCTCTGTCAGATATTATCTCCCTTGGCATGTCGTGCAGTCGGAACACCTCTTTCATGAATACTTGTGCGATATCTATTGCCTTGTAGGTCGATTTGACGGGGATGAAATGAGAAAACTTGCTCAGTTTATCCACCACCACCATTATGGCATCATTCTGTTTGGTCGAAGTTGGTAATCCAGTGATAAAATCCATGGGGATGGTTTCCCATTTCCATTCTGGGATGGGTAAAGGGTGTAACAGTCCTGCTGGGTGTCGATGTTCTTCTTTAACCTGTTGGCATTCTATGCATTGGGCCAAATATTTGGCTACTTCCTTCTTCAATCCCGGCCAATAAAATTGTTTTCGAGTGGCAATAATCATTTTCTGGTATCCTGGGTGACCAGTGTAGGGTCTTTTGTGTAATTCGTCCATGATGAACTTCCTCAAGTCGTCACAATTGGGAATGTACAGTCTATCTTTGTAGGTGAGCAGACCTCCTTCGGTCATCTAATAGCCTTCGTATTTTTCTCCCGTGGGTTCTTGTTGTAGATACAGGGTCACATTTCAGGCTAAGGGATCTATTTCTTGTGCCTCTTTGACTCTGTTCTTGACATCTATCTCACAGGTACTCACTGCTGCTAGGTGAATTATTCTCATGCTTCTGCTAAGGGCATCGTCCACCCTATTCTCCTTCCCTTTGATGTGTTTGATTTCAAAATCAAATTCGCTAAGGAGGGCCATCCATCTAGCTTGTCTAGTATTGAGCTTGGGTTGATCAAACAAATACCGTAATCCATATTGATCTGTCATAAGAACAAATTTCCTTCCCAGGAGGTAATGCCTCCATATTTTTAAGGCATGCACTATTGCAGCCAATTCTAGATCATGAGTCACATAGTTGATTTCATGTTCATTCAATTTTCAGGATTCATAGAAGATCACCTTTCCTTCCTGCATAAGGACTCCTCCGAGCCCCTCTTTACAAGCATCTGTGCACACAAGGAAGTCAACTTCTGGGTCAGCAATTTTCAACACGGGTGCATGGGTTAGCAGATGTTTCAAGGTTTGAAATCTTTCTTCGCATTGCTGTGTCCACAAAAATTTTGTTCCCTTCTTCTGGAGGGCAGTGATTGGACAACCAATCCTGGAGAAATATTTTATAAATCTTCTATAGTATCCCGCCAATCCCATAAAGGATCTAATGTCTGAGACATCCTTTGGGGTAGGCCATTCCATGATAGACCTGATCTTGTTAGGGTCTACTATTACCCCTTCCCTGGACAAAACATGTCCCAAGTAGTGTATTTGCTTCTGAAATAAGTCACACTTGCTGAATTTAGCATAGATCTGATGCTCTCTTAGCACTTGCAGCACAAGTCTAAGATGCTCTTCATGTTCTTCTCTATTCTTAGAGTAGATTAAGATATCATCAATAAAAGATAGTACAAATTTATCTAGAAATTTATTGAGTACATTGTTCATTAAGCACATGAAAGTAGCAGGGGCATTGGTTAACCCAAATGGTACCACCACAAACTCATAATGACCATACCGTGTCCGTAAAGTGGTCTTATGGATGTCTTCACCCTTGATTCAGACTTGATGGTATCCTGACCTCAAGTCAAACTTTGAGAAAACAGACGCACCTCCCAACTGATCGAATAGATCATCGATCCTGGGCAAGGGGTATTTGTTCTTTATTGTTACTTTACTAAGTTGTCTGTAATCTATACACAGTCTAAGGGTGCCATCCTTCTTTTTCACAAACAGGATCGGTGCTCCCCAGGGGGACACGCTGGGTCGAATATAACCCTTATCCATCATTTCTTTCAATTGCAATTTGAGTTCAACTAACTCAGGCATGCTCATCCGGTAGGGTGTTCTAGACACCGGCACCGCTCTTGGTGCAAGTTCTATCGAGAAGTCAATGTCTCTTCTCGGAGGTAGACCCGGTATCTCCTCTGGGAACACATCTCGGTATTCTCTCAGGATAGGGTGATCATCAGGGCTTGGATCTGTGCCTTTGCTTGTTTTCAACACCTGTACTACATATAGGGGACATCCCTTTTGGCAATACTTTCTCATTTGCAATGCTGATATTTGTCTCACCGAGACCGGTTTTCGGATCCCTTGAAGGGTGATCCTTTTTCCTTCTTCGCTCACACATTCTAAGGTTTTATAGTAGCAGTCCAGTTTGACTTTATGGGCAGCCAACCATTCCATACCAATCAATAGATCGTATGATCCCAGGGGTAATACATTGAGGGTTTCTTGGGTGGGGAATTCACCCAACATTAATTGGCAAGTTGGTACGGCCTCTACCACCTTTCTTTTGGTGCCAGTGGCTAACTGTACCAACCATGGTTTAGTTTTCTTCTGCGGCTGTAGTTTACACTTATCAACAACTTTAGGGGCTATATAACTCAAATTTGAACTAGGGTCAATCAAAACAGATAGCAGATGGTTGAATATCATACCTTCTATTTCCACCACTGAAGCTTGGTGGTCAACTTGGTTATTATCCAAGGCTGCATAGATCTGCGACACACTTCTTGCCACATCATTGACCGTGGTAGCTTCCTGCATGTTATAAATTTTCCGACTATTCTATTGTCAGAGTGGACAGTCTCTCCGGAGATGATCTCCTCTGCAATCCCAACACTGCAAAGGTTTTCTCTTTGGGTTATCAGTCTTTACTGGTATAGGTCCAGAAGTTTTATTTCCGTCCATCGAGGGAAAGTTATGCTGGAGTACACTCCGGGTTGGAAAGTTCATTATGTGGTTCTTCTTGTAGTTTTTAAATCCCGAGGATTTGCTCTCTTTCTTCTAAAATTTGGAACCATTCTTTTGTTTCCAGTCTCCACGAGATTCTGCCCGATGCCCATATTGTTCATGACAATATGTTGCCTTTCTTATAGTGTCTTCTAAGGTCTTTGGCTCATCAAATTCAATTTGGTTCCGGTATTCTTTGGGTATCCCACTGATGAAGTGTTGGGCCTTCACCTTCTCTGCTTTGATGTAGGGTACATATCTTAGTAAGTCAAGGAATTTGTTGACATACTCCTCCATAGTAAGTTGTCCCCATGGATAATTTTAAGGATGGAAATTTATCTCAAAATGTAGAAACCTTAGCAAATCTTACTAGTCTTTAATATGAAAACTATAAACTGTTGGCGATGTTTTTGTAAAAATATTCAAATTTATAAGGATTTTATATAGCTTCTATAAAATTTGGGCTAATAAATTTTAGAAAAGCGAATATTTTTTTTGGAAAAAGCATGGAAAACTAGCCCATGAGCAAAATTTAGCCCCTAAAATCATCCCTAGTTGTCCCAGTTTGAGTTCATAAAACTCTTTAGCCTTCTCGTTGAAATACCTTTCCGACAAGTACTTCTTCCAGAAGTACTTCTCAAATTGTCTCCAAGATAGGTCCTCCTCACGGACCCCTTTCATATTCTTAAGGTCTTCCCACCAGATGGAAGCCTTTCCGTTCAGATTGAAAGTGGCCACTCGGGCCTTCAAATTCTCTGAAAAGTCATGGACTCTGAAATATTTCTTCAGTTCGAGTAGCCAAGCCTCTGCTTCCTCTCCCTTCTTTATCTCACCGTCGAAGGAGGGAGGTTTGGCCTTTTTGAATTCCTCAAATTTATGACTCTTGGAAGTCTTTTGCTTCTTTTGTTTCTTTTGAGAATAGGAACTAGTTCTGCTATTGGAAGAGCCTTCTGAATCACCAGCTTCCTTCTCAGTGGAATCGTCTGGTACTGGTCCTTTACCTCTGGGGTGGACCTTTCGGGATGTGCTTCTCTCAGTGTGACCACTGACACGACCACGATTTTGCATCTCAGGTTCCTGCTACATTTGTCGCTGTAGGTCGGATAAGTTCTACAGTAGAACTGCATTAATTTCGGTTTTCTTTTCTTGTTCCTTCATCATCCTTTCATTATCGGCCTTGCAGCTTTGCAATTCGACCATGAGACTCCTCACAGTCTCAGCTAGGCCTGGAGGGGTTCTTATTTCTCTTCTTTCGTCTGAATCTTCATCTCTGTTGTGGGAGCCTTCTCCCACCTCTTGGTGAGTCACCATTCTCTACGTTTGTGGATTCCCTCGGTCGATCGTTCGCTTGAGTGAAAAGACATACGCTGACTATTAGTCAAGAGTTAAATTCATTTTTATAATTGGTGCATAAATTCATAACTCTTTCACATGCACACACAGTCGGGTTTTCATTTTCCAGGTTCTAAATCCTGGGTAAGATAGTTAAGTCAGGGTTTTACTCCTCATAGGAGTGTTTTGAACGAGGTTTATGCATGACTCATGCATGAGCCCAGTCAAGCTGAGTTTTGCAACCATGCTCTGATACCAATTTGTAACACACCCACTACCATCATTATAAAAAATTTCGTTGTTCTCTCAGTAATGAGACTCCCCAGAGCTTGTAGCAGCAAAATGTCAATCCCCGAATCACAGGTCTTCTATTTACCTACCCGATTATCTGTACATAACCAAGGTCTTATGTCCTAGATGACGCAGGTGCGCCAACAATGGGTGCATCCGCTCACAGGGTCTTCTTCTTCTTGCCCGAAGAACTCCAAGGTTCTTCTATTTCCCTATCGGGAAATATTCTCACACAGTTCTCTCGCGCGATCCCCCTTCCTTGATTTATCGACGAATCAGAACTCGTGACTTCGCGAGCTCAAAGGTTGAACATTGGGTTCTCGGACCCCCGAGACCCGATGGTCAGTCATCTCGCTGACTTTTCCCCGAGGGATATCGCTACTCGCCACCTCGTGATTCTTGTGGCCAAATTCGCGGCCCTTTTCTCGCGAGGCTCCGATACATGATCCCACGGGTGGATCCAACAGTGATCCCGCGATCCAGATCCAACGGTTATTACCTTCTCGCTTCTCGCGTCCTTGTGACTTTGAGTACCCAATACTTGGGCTCTCACCCTGCGAGCTCCTGAGTTCGCGAGATCTTCCTGATCTCTGCCACCTGTCCTCCCCATATGGACGGCTCGCAACCTCTCGCCACTTCGCTGCTTCGTGACTTAGAGTGTCCAACTTTTGGGTTTCTACCCTGTGAGCCCCGAGCTCACGAGATCATGGGATCTCTACCACCTATCCTCCTCGGATGGACGGCTCAGATCCTCTCGTAGCCTCGTTGCTCGGGACTTGGAGCGTCCAACTTTTGGACTTCTACCCCGCAAGCCCCGAGCTCTCGAGATCCCTGGATCTCTGCCACCTGTCCTCCTTGGATGGATGGCTCAGATCCTCTCGTAGCCTCGCTGCTCGCGACTTGGAGCGTCCAACTTTTGGACTTCAACCCCGCGAGCCCCGAGCTCACGAGATCCATCGATCTCTGCCACCTGTCCTCCTCAGATGGATGGCTCAGATCCTCTCGTAGCCTCGCCGCTCGCGACTTGGAGCATCCAACATTTGGAATTATACCCCGCGAACCTCTGAGGTAGAGAGGTCCTATTCATGAGGGATTAACCCTCGTTTATCTCCCTATAGATCTAACGTCTGTCGAGTGTCCTGGCTAAGATCTGACGGTTCAGATCGGTCCCGATGCCGTGCTCTTTCCCACTGCTCTTTGGACGTGGACAAACCAACGGTCCAGATGTTCTCATGGAATATGGGATTCTATGATTCGGATCTCCTCGCTACTCATGAAGATAGAGGAAAACGGGTTAAGGCAATTTACGTCCTCATTCATTCCTTCGATCTAACAGTCGTGAATGACCGCAATTTCCCTGACGGGATCTCATCCATTGATCAATACTTATCCTTACGCTGCTACTTCAGGATTTCAAGAGAGTCATTCCTCTTCGCACAGGATTGTTAAGAATTTCACATTCACGCCCTTTTTCCGGGTTCTTGGTAAACTTTTCTAAGGAGGAAATCTCCGTGAAGAGGTCTATTCCGGGGCATTCTTGGATACAGATAAGGGAAACAAATTCCCAAGAACAGATTGGATACCTGACTTAGTTCACCCTGACATGCTTAGATTCATTTTTATCAACATATGTCATGCATGGCTTCCTTTATTACAAGCATATATCCATTAATTATTATCAAAACATTCACAGACATTCTTACACTAAAATTGTTCACAATATCACAGTGTTGTGAGTATGTATGTATATATATATATATATATATCAGTGTATGAATTTCAAGATGCAATACATAAAATACTTATCAGAAATACCACTAGAAGTGGGTGTAACTGCTGAGAGGGGTGCTCGTTTCCACCCAACCGTAGGCTCAACGACTCCCAACGGATTTACCACTAGCCACCCCCGAGTTGAGACCACGATGCTCTGAGACTGCGTCTCTCTGTCTTCCAGTGACCAAGAGCGAAGGTTGCAATCCTTCCTCTCTGCTATCACTCACTCTGCATAATGCCAGAGTTCCCCTCACGTCTGCCCCCTCAATTGTCTCTGCCATACACCTTATCCTCTCGCGAGGTTGCATATGGCACGATTACCCTCACGCCGATCAGGCCTGACAGCTCTACGGATGGGTGGTTCACCATCCCATCCCTCATCAAGCCATCCGCCTACCAGCCTACGAGGTATTGAATTTCAGGGCCAGCGAGCCTCGTTTGGTTCTCCGGGCCAGTGGAGTCCAAATACGGTATTTAATTCTCGGTGGAAGTTAATGCCACCTTTTCAAGTGCCTTCCACCACCATCGTGGTCTCTTTTCTTCACATTCCCTCATCAGCAGTCCTACAATAAATTCAGAATGTTATTCACATTCATTGACCTCTTTCTGTAGGTCCATTTACATCACATGTTCATACTTATGAGTTTTCCATAGTCCTCGGCCAGTCTAGTTATATTTACAAACTAGGGGAAACAGGGTGTTACAATGATGTTCCTGAGTCTACCATACAATTGTGCACGTTTCTATTAAAGATTTCGAAAGTTAACAAAAATGGGGGTATATTTTTGCGAGTACTAAGGGTGGTAGTTTGTGGATTTTTACTCGCAGTTTCTAAAGCTACTTTATCTACATTATTTACATTATTTACATTACTTCTAGGAAGGATTCCTTTATCTTGAGGATCAGGATTGTTTTTAGTGGAAGTCTTCTGTGGAACTTTGTTCTGCACAACCTTGTTACCACTTGAATTACCATTTTTGCCATTCTCTGAGATATTTTGTAACATTTTTTGTAGCAGAAATGGAAATTTCAATAGCTCATAAACAAAAATGTTAGCCCTTAACTTTTTAAGATCTTCAACTACATCATAATCTAAGTTGGGGTTCACATGACTCTATTTAGTCCCATATGATTTAGATTGTTTTGGAGGTGAAGTTGTAGTGTTTTCGGCAGAAGGTTTGTTTGTTGTCTTACTCCTGGTATTATAGGGATGTACTGTCTCAAAGTTAGATTGAAAGATGTTATCCGAGAAGTGTCCAAAAATATTTGGAGAAGACTCATCTTCTTGAACTATCTCTTGTTCAACCACCTCCTCAGGAATCTCAGGAGGCATCAAGTTATCTTGGGCTTCTAGAATCGTTTGAAGGGCGCATTGCAAACTTTCTAGATTAAGGCCCTCGGTGTTTGGATTAGGTCGGTTGGTAGGAAAAGGCTTTCAGAACGGAGGCTTGTAAGTCCCTTTTCTCGAGGAAGCTTCTTTAGTCGTCCTTTTCAAGTCTATAACTTGATTTGACAGTTTTTGAACAACTTTAGTTAAGTTTTCTAAATTAGATATTTGAGGTTGTGTTTTACTTTGAGTAGGTCTAGGGAGGATTTCGATCTTCTTTTTAGAAGAAGAACTATTCTTTGCTTCGTTGCTAGTGGAGTCTTTAAGACTAAGTATGTATTTTTCAATCTGGCTAGCCTCTTCGAAGCCTTCTAACAACGTGGCTTTCTTAGATCATTTAACCCAAATAGCTATACTTTGATGCAAATCTTTAGTGTAGTATGCTATTATAAGATTCTCGGCAGGCATGGAATCCACAGGGATTCGGTTTTTAAGTGTTAAGAATCTTTGATTAAAGTCTTTAAATTTTTCTTTAGGGTTCATTCTTAGGTTAGAAAGATCCATGACTAGGACTTTTGGAGGCTTACCATCTCCGAATCTTTCCAAAAAGCATGACTCAAAATTTTCCCAAGACACGCTGGTATGGGTTGTTGGGAAAAGTACCATGTAGATGCATTGCCCTCGAAAGTATAGGGGAACAACCTACAGACTACGTCTTCATGCTCGACATTGTGGATTCTTATGGCTAACATAAACTTTTTAATGTGATCTTCAACGATCTGTTTGGAATTAGGGTCAAACTTGGGAAGCCACTTCTTTGGATGTTTAGGTAAGGGATGCTGAGCTCCAGGTATAGCTACGACATCCTGATCAAGCCAAGGTCTAG
>ML847344.1:14413-24651 GCA_009831015.1 Picea engelmannii | reverse complement strand
AATGACTATGCATATGTGTTAAAAACTCTGTCATTTAATCAACCAATGGAATCAATGGTAAGTGGATTAAACATTCGCGCGAGCAATAGTTATACCATAGTTTTAAAACAAAACAAATGAATCGAAACCAATACCAAGTGTTGTATGAAACAATTTATACCAAGGGTTTAACCATAACACCCATTTGTTTTTATGTAACTAATGTGCCAAGTGAATCGATGAAAGAAGATGTAAATCCAATCACCAATGCATCACAAACTCAATCACTCATGAAATGAAATTACATAATCAATCAAAGAATGTCAAATGAGTACAGATCGATAAGTCTTTCCAAATGTATAACGATGAGTAAATTGGAAACACAATGGACATATCGACAAGAATGATAATGGCAATCCAATAACGATTTTAATGTAACTTCGATAAGTCATGAAAACAAGAACAAAGGTAAGTGTGGAAATAGCGCAAAAATAATAGTGTCGTTTTATTCAAGGATTGCGACAAAAATTAAGGTTTGCAAAACACTGGTGTAGGCATCTTATAAGGACAGTATAAAAAAAGTGAATTGGCTGCCAACAAAACCCCGTGCACACTTTCCAGATTTGACGGTCACGAGGGTTCACCTTCGCTCCTGAATATATCTTAAAGCTCCAACACTTCTGGTGTGGAGTCCTCTTTCCCTCTGTACTTATACCACACTGGCTACGGTTTCATAACGCCGCTATACCTCTTGAGTTTAAAAATGTGTCAAGTAACTCCTTGACACTTCGGAGCAAACCGGGTCCGAAATTGGCCTTCCAGACCCAATTTCCCCTCGCATTCTCCGTCCAAAGACCGCTCCACTGGCCCATCTAGGCTCAGTGTCGAAACCTTGGCTCTAATACCAAACTGTAGCGCACCTTTTCAGCTACCATGGCTTAATCGCTCTTAAAAGGAACTTTAACACCACTTGGTACATAACTCATACAGGTATTATAAATCCCATGCATTTAAACAAATAAACACATTCTACACAGAGTATTCATATGAGTTACTGCCATAATTAACAATCAATAGAATTTCATACTAATTCATATACATAGCGGAAATCATGATAACATAAACAGTAGAGTCATGCAAAACATGATTAAAACATAATCAAATACTTATCTTTTAATAGTGGTAGAATCCACCAACCAAGTGCAGGCCTTCCACGAACCTCCCAGCCTTAGACTACACTGCTCATCAGCTCAGCAGTGGGTCACCCCCGAGCTGGGAATAAGCTCCACCCCAAGACAAGGAATACTAGGTTAGGTTGAGGTTACAGGGAAAACAGTATACAACCACATGAAGGAATTCTCTCCTAGGAACCACCCACACTCACTGCCCACAGTCCCTCATTCCCCACATGCCTGTTCCATGCCAGGAGGATAGACCTTCTCTGTCACCTAGACAGTCCTTCGGCTGCTAACCTCCCTTGCCTTTGGTTACAACAACAGAATGGACCAAAAGTATCTGAGCTATGTGGTAGTTACAGGGTTCCTTCTAGGAGTTCTCTCCTTCCTCTGCGCACTCTCTCACCTGGAGAGAATCGCTCACAGACATGGATTTTTCCACAAGTTATACAATGGAAAAAATGGCTCAGGGTCATGGCTTCAGAACAAATATCTCACGCACATGCTCAATCTCGGGCAGTGGATGCACATGGATTCTCCAGACACAACAAAATATTTTTCCCGATTCAAAATAGAGGTGAAACCGGCTCTTTACGAATTGATCACAATTTTTTGGTTCAGTACGGAGGTATACACGGGTTTTTCAGTTTAGAAGGGGTACGAGGTTTTTCTGCAGAGCTCAGGTCAGTCATACGGCTCAGATATCGTACACCCTCAAGAAGTCCGCTTGAATGAGAGAGTGTCCCCCTTCACGGTCCACCCAAACTGTTTTATTTGCATGCACCAGGGTTGACACTTGTCGCCTTGGAGACTGCATGCGTTCCAACATCACGCATCACCTTCCCTTGGTCAAGAACTTAGGAATAATAATATAAATGGCACATGTTATTTTGGAATAATAATAAAATATTATTCATGGGCTTANTAAACACTTATCCCCTTTTCCCACCTTCCAGCCCCTAATCCCTTGCCTCCTCTGTGGAATCTCAGTCCCCCTTCACTCATTCATCGTGGTCGATCTGCACCTGGCGATGTTTACAATTTTATTAAATGTTTTTGTATATATACAAGTACAAAATTAGGCCCTAGGCCTCCAACCTTAGGCTCTCTGGCCTAACAATCACATAAGCCCACCTACTTATACAAACTTGGCTCACTAGCCTATAACACATATTTACAATTCATTTCATACATCAGATTTACAACTGGGCTCAGCCTTGGGGACATTACAGGTTCTGTTGTCGGGACATGAATCTTCTTGAGGGAATGTCAAGGTGGTTCCCATCGAAGAAAAAGATTCAAAAGTGGATATAAGATCAAGAGAGGGACTTCATTGAATCCCAAAACAAGAAACCTAAGCAGAGTATTGAGGATTGGCTACAAATATACATTTTCATTGACATTCACGAGATCTTCTTTGGAGGAATCCATCAAGAGTTGTTTGAGTGGTTGGCTAGGTTAGTTGATACCCAGTTTGAGATCAAATCTAGATCTCCTATATTTTGGACATCAACGCTGATCTAGAAGGTTAAAAGAGTCGACACCGCTATATCCATAGCAGTAGATCACTGGTTTGATAGTACCATTGGAGGATATATTACCGATTTTGTTGTTGACAGAGTAGAGTCATACAACCAAGCTAAAAGATATTTCTTTAAAGGACCCATAAGAAAAGTTTTACAAGTCTTGAAGTTGAGACTCAAGATGTTGTTGCATGAGAAGAACATTTTGATACAGTAGATCGAGAAGATTTGAAAAGGATAATGTTCAAAAATTCGAATAGAAACAACAACACAGAAGCAGGACATATGCACAATGGAAGAGTATTTCAAGGGGTTCACCTTGAGAACCTCTATAATAAAAACTACAGAGAAGGGGGTTTCTAAAGTGGAGAAGAAGTAGATCTGACAGATGAAGAAAATCCAGAACTTGTGGGGGCAGAGGAAGAAACAACTGAAGAACTTCACCGAGACGAGCCAGAAACCTCAGGAACTGTGCAGGCTACTGAAGTAAGTAATATCAATCCTCATTTTGTTTCAGAAATGCTAAGTAATCATAACATTCCACATCACCAGAGTCTGCAGAGCCATATTACTAGTAGCTCAACATCCACTCAGACAGGAAACCTAGGAAAATCCATGGAAGATGAGATGAGACTCCCTATGTTTAGAGGAGATGGATCTGAATATTCTGATCAACACTGGTTCCTGTGTGAGGTTGTGTGGAACATTAAAAATATTACTGACGAAGTTGTTAAAAGAATCCAGTTTATCACTACACTAACAGATCGCGCGTTGAGATGGTACATGAAGCTTGTCCAAGGACTTGCACAACCTAAGCTATTGAATGAGATCAAGAATGCGTTGATTGTAGAATTTAAGAACCTAAGTCGGAGTCCCAATGTATTACAAAGCTGAAAGAGATCAAGCAAAATGTAGTTGAAACTGTTTGGGAGTTCGATCAGAGATTCAACACCCTCATAGGAAGATTGACCTTTAAGATCCTGGATGAGCAGAACAAAGAATGGTTCATCGCTTCTCTCTTACCACATATCAGAGTCCCCCTGATGAAGTAGAAGATTGTTTCATAGACAGAAGCATTGGAGATCACCATGAAGCTTGAATCAACCCCTATGGAAGAATCCATCTCAAGTATGAATCAAATCTTGAGTCAGCTAACTAGTTTGTCTCTACAGGTCGAAGACATGAAGAAGGACAAGGGGAAGGACAAAAGAGAAGATATCTGGTGTGTAAAATGCAAATCAGAAGGACATGGCAAGGATCACTTCTCTCTATTTAATGAATACTTGGCTTTTGGAGCCCCAAACCCCTTGAAGCAAGTTAACCTGCCTTGGTGTGAAGTATGCAGAAATCAACATCATCCTAGTGAGTGCTATTACATGCATAAATACGTTCAGACACCCACAAACTTATATTGCACATTCTGTAAATCAGTAGGGCATGATGATAGAGATTGCAGATCTTATGATCTCATGCATGAAATATCAAGAGACATATACAAGATCCAAGGTAAAGTACATCAAGAAGGAAACAATGCACAGTATAACTCCCCAGGAAGAGGAAAATTCAATCCTCACGGTGGATACAGAGGAGAGGAGGAGGAGGAGGAATGGGCCGAGGCTGAGGACAGATAATCTATTATAACTACATGTAGCCATGACATCTTGCAAGGAACTTTCAAAACCCTTATACCACTTGCATTTATTGCAACTCCTTTGAGCACATCATTGAGGACTGCCCTGTGCTTCTATCCAAGCTTCAGGAAAGACGAGGACCCCAGCAGAACCCTCAAGTGCAATTGATCTATGATGAACCTCGCAGAGAAGACCCTAGATTCATTTCTATTACCTGAGGAGGAGCTACTACAGGAGAAGATAGAATGATCCAAGGAAAGATCGTAGAAGATTCAGGTATCCGGAAAGCTGCGGAGAAGACTCAAGATTTTGATGCAAAGAAAGAAAGACAAATATTCGAGGAAGAAAGGCAAGATTTCAAGAGAGACAAGGGTCTTCATCAAAACAATGACCAGAAATAAGAGAATATGTGATGCCTCAGGAATTTGATCAGTCGGTTTCACCGAAGCAAGGAAAAGAGGTAAGTAAGCTCACTAAATTCTTATACACTTGTCTTAAGTTAGTTCAGGATGAGAACGCTGTGCAAGAACTACATAACTTAATCAGACAGTATGAGCTAGGGAAGATATACCCCTTACCGAATAGGGAAGTACACCAAATAAATAATTACATTTGAATTCTCAAATAGGAGATTATGATATAGACTATGTGGTCCTCGACTTAGGGTCGGAGGTCAATGTCATGACAAAGAAAACTTGGGCACTAATGGGAACACCGAGGTTGATCTATTCCCCTATCATACTTAGGATGGCTAAAAGGCAAGTTGTCATCCCATTCGGACGATTGGAGCATGTCCTTGTGGACATTGACGGAGTCAGAACCTTTGCAGATTTTGAGGTAATTGAAATTGTTGATGATAGTTTCCCTTACCCTGCATTGCTAGGAATCGATTAGGCCTTCAACAATTCCATTTTTGTTGATTTGAAGAAAATACATATGAAATTTGAAAGAGATGGCGTTAGGGTCATTTCACCCTTAGATCCATATGAAGGTCTGCCATACACAGAGCCCATCAGAGAAGAAGAGGTTTTTCTAGATTGGAGAAAAGAGTTTCATGTGCATGTCGATGGGTCTTCTATTGCATTGGGAGAAGTACTGGCACAACCAAGAGAATGGGAGATCAACCATCCATTATATTTTTCTAGCAGGAAGCTATCTACAGTGGAGATCAACTACACCACTACCTAGAGGGAAGGATTAGCCATGGTGTATGCGTTGCAAAAATTCTGCCACTACTTACTGGGAGGACACTTTAAAATGTTTACAGATCACTCTACACTGAATATCTAGTCAAAAATATAGTTTTGTGGGGGTGAATAGGCAAATGGCTTCTGTTGTTTCAAGAATATGATTTTGAGATCATAGTTAATCCAAGAAGAATGAACAAGGGCCCTGACCACTTGTCGAGGTTGGAACATAGAGAAGAACCCACCAGTTTGGAGGATACACTGTCGGATGCACAACTGCTCGCCATTATAAAGATTGAAACCACTTAGCAGACATAGTCCAGTTCCTATCAACATGAATGACACCTAGTGGTGCACGTTGCACAATTTTCACTTATAGCTGGTCATCTATACAAACTGGGACCTAATGAGATACTAAGAGGATGTGTTATGGAGACAGAGAGACCATTGATCCTTGCAAAATCTCATGAAGGCATCACATGAGGACAGTACGTAGGGAGAGAAACTACGTAGAAGGTACTGAGAGCTGGCCTTTGGTGGCCTACCTTACAAAGAGATGCCAAGGATTATGCTAGAGCCTGTGATGTGTGCCAGAGAGTTGGGAAACCATCCAGACGAGATGAAATTCCATTAGCACCACAGATGACCCTACAAACATTTGAATAGTGATCCATTGACTTTGTGGGACCTATTAACCCAATAGGAAAATGCACAAGAGCAAGGTATATCATTACTATGATAGAATACTTAACCAGATGGGCCAAAGCCAGAGAAGTTAAAGACAATAGTGCAACTACAGCTGCGCGTTTTATATTTGATGACATAATAACCAGGTTTGGATGCCCTAAGATCCTTATGAGTGATCAAGACACACATTTCATCAGTAAGACAATTGAAGCCCTCACTGAAGAATTTGCAGTCCACCATCATAAGAGTACACCTTAACATCCACAAGCAAATGGAATAGTTAAAGCATTCAATAATATCTTGGAGTCATCATTAACGAATATTTTCATTGTGAATAGGGATGACTGGGACTTAAGAGTACCTGCAGTACTATGGGCCTATCGAATCACTTGCAAGAAATTAACAATGCAGACGCCTTTCAAGTTGGTTTATGGTCTCGAAGCTGTTTTCATGATGGACTACTTGGTACCAAGCTTAAGAATTGTTTCTTTTATAGGTATGGATGACATTGGTGTTTTTCAGGAAAGGTTCGCCTAGTTGGTTGAACTGGAAGAAGACAGATTCATTGCAGGATTCCACCAACAGGTTTAGAAGGAAAGAGAGAAGGCATATCATGACAGGAACATCAAGAAGAAGGCACTCAAGCAAGGTGATTTAGTACTAATGTACGACAATAATTTTATAAGACACCTAGGGAAGTTCAAAACGCATTGGCTTGGACCATATGAGATCACCTACGTTACAGAAGGAGGAGCTGCGCAACTGAAAACATTGAAGGGAGAATGGAAGGAAGGATTGGTGAATGGGAGTTAGGTAAAGTTGTACTATGACAACCAACTACCTCACAAATCTCATCAAACACAAAAGAAAAAGTGTCTAAGTACCAGGTGGAGTTGAAAATGGGTACCAGACATGGAAAAGACAGTCTGCACAAGGAGGGAGAGGAGTCATAAAGCAAAAACTAAGGCTGCCCTGCGCAGTCCAAAGTCGAAGAAAAATAGGAGGATCAAATCTGAAGTGCCTTAAGATGATTCATAGGTGAGTGTTGGGGGCTCATTGGCCCTTGGTTATGGAAGGAAGAAAATAAAAAGGAATAAAAGGTGAAAAGAGAACTTCGCGGGAGACACAGTGACTGTCACTGGGTCAAAGTAAGCAAAAGAGAAGAAAAGATGGAGAGAAGCAAGGAAATGCAAGTTGTTGGATGAGGAGATCAAGGATGAAAAATCAACAAGGAATATGGATCATGGACAACTCAACAAGTGAAAAAATCCACCATTGGATGCTTTGGAGCACTGCGTGAGAAGGAAGGAAAGACAGGCTGGTGAAGCCCGGAAAAAGCGGGTCATGTTGACCTAGGGTTTTAGACACCTAGGGTTTTGGTATTTTAGGGTTTTGGAACCTAGGTTTTGGCCTAAGGTTGTCGATGAGGTATTGTAATATATAAATAAAGGTCAAGAGGACCTAGGTCAGGTTGGTAGTTCTGCAGTACAATATTGTTGTTGATATAGCTATATTATTGAGAGAAGGATAATTGTATTGAGAGAGAGAAGTGTTGAGAGAGAGGAAGCCTTATGGTATTGTAAGATCTTCTACTGTGTGTGAAGGTCAAGTCCTTCATCTGGGTGTGTAGGGAGAGGAGATAAAGAGAGAAGATAAAGAAGATCTACTAGCTGAGAGCGCAGACAAGAACTATATGCTTTCCTTAATATAATATAGCACATTTTTGTGGACGTAACCCTAGAGGGAGGGTGAACCATGTACATCTATTGTTGTGTGTATGATTGATGCTTTGATATCTATCACTGTTATATTGTTACCTACCTTATTGTATTAGACCTAACTTATACCTGTGAAGGATAGATATAGCTTGTTGAATGATAGATGCATGATATATTTTTATTGTAATAGATCCACTTGATATTCCTCTAGTTGTAGACATCTCTGTACTGCAACCCCCTCATAGCTGCTTTGGGTGAGACTGCATCTACTTCGTAGGTGTTTTTGAAAGGGCCAGTAGCTAGGGCTTGTTGGTGCGCTCTTGGAGATGAACCCTGGGTATTCCCCTATGCCAACACTTCCCCTTGGATGGACATGTCTTCCATAGACTTTACAAGTGTCTCAGATGCATCTGAAACTTGTACTGGGATTGTTGATGTGGATGCTTCTATTGTTCTAGTTCTTGTCAAAGGGACTACCTCCAATTGGACCATGGTCATGTGCACATTTTTTTCCTTTTCCTTTATCAATTTATCCATTTATGCTTCCATTTCTGTTATATGTGCATTTTGTTCCATGATAAGCTTCAACATTTCTTCTTTGTGGCCTTCAGTTTCAGCCACTTCTTTGGATTATGAATCTTATGTTGCTGGAAGATTTAGCCTCTTTCTCAGAGATGTTATATCAACATTCTTCTTCTTCAATAATTCCTCTACTTCCTTGACATTTGTTGGGTCATACCCAATCTTCAACACCGATTCTTCTAACAATTTTATTTTGTTGTCCTTAACCAAAGAAGAGATTTTCTCCAGCTTCAATTGGGACTGAATGTTGTTTAGGGACACCTGCAACTTTGAAGCAGTCATTGAGGTGTTTTTCAAGGTAGATAATATCATCTCTCATGTATTTCTATGCATATCCATCTGTTCCACTGGATGGGCATCCTTTACATCAAACTCAAAGGAATTTTTCTTATAGTCTGCAACTATCTTAGGATGAGGAACCTGTGATTGCAAGAATACCATTTGCATTCTTCCTTTTTCTGTGTCAAATGTTGGCAGTAACCTCTGTTGAGCAGTGGAGGTTTGCCTCCATAACTGAGCATATGTGTTTTTGTTGAGGAGATTATTTCTCTGTTTGATCTGTTTGTAATTGTCAAAAATATTTGACTCTATTTTATCATGAGATGATTCAGCTAACATAGTAGTGTTTGTTTGTTTTTGAGATGATGATGTAGACACTATGAAATGACTGTCTGAGAAGGATGAAGAGTGGGGTCCCTCCATGACTATGGTGGACTTAATTTCTCCTTCCTTGAGCAGGTTTGGTGGATGACTAGTATTGGCCCTCTTTATATAAACTTGGAAGTCCTCAGTTGATACCTCTCTAACTGAAGGAGAAACATCCTTTCTTTCTCTCTTCTCTATTTTCTTTTAAGGTGTGTTGGTATGTGAATCAGTGAGAGGGGAAGGTTGTTCCTCTTTTTCTAGCAATGTGTTTTATTTCCATTCTGTCTGGTTCATATACTTTTTCACTTCTGGTTTCTATGTGTGAGCATAAGGAGTGCTCCTTTGTTTGATTATGAGCTATGAGATGACACCAAATGGGTCATAAGACCAAGTGGAGCTATGAGTAAACCTCATCTGTTTCAAGAGGTTATATGCCTCTTCTCCTGTTGATATGTTGTTGCAAATGAAAGGACCAATTTGAGTCTCGATTCTGAGTTGTTGTTTCTTCTTTGTTGCAATGAAGTGGATGTCATATGAGTTGACCATATGCCTTATGCATTCTACTACAAAAATCCTCACAGGGAGTTATTTTGGCAATGTAAGGTGGTAGATGACACCCATACACTATTATCTCTGTGTGGTTTTGGTATAAATACCAATCCCCTGTCTTGGATAGATCAGAGAGGTGAAGGATTCTCTGAATTTCTTGATTCATCCTTGTCTTTATGTTGTTGTTCAGCATGAAAACAACTAGGTGATAGAATTGGTCTATGAAGTCCTTCAAGTTGAATTCTGCTAAATTTTTCCTCACTAGTGAGGTCCATGAGGTCACTGGCTATGGGTTTCCTTCCTGGTTCAATTTCTGAAATGCACATGGAAACCTGTCTGATTGAAAAAACAAGAACATGTACACCAGGACTGAGAAATATATGAACATTCCTTCTGTTGGAAACCTGAAAAGCTGGTCATGAATGTAATCAACCAAAAACTGATTGAAATTGAATTTAATTGTGGCTCTTTCTTCTATGGAAAATATAGATAGAAATCCTAAAATAGGCTCATCTACCCATTCATCTAAAAAATAACCTAACAGGTAGAAAAGTATGGAAAT
>ML847343.1:14206-34764 GCA_009831015.1 Picea engelmannii | reverse complement strand
GGTAAAAAATAGTTACCCTTTGCCTCGCATTGATGATTTATTAGATCAACTAAAACATGCGGTTTATTTCACTAAGTTAGACTTAAGAAGTGGTTACCATCAGATCAGGGTTGTTGAATAGGATATATGGAAGACTACTTTTAAAACAAAACAAGGATTGTTTGAATGGTTATTGATGCCATTTGGGCTTACTAACGCACCTACTACTTTCATGAGGGTTATGAATGATGTATTCAGGCTTTTCATTGATGAATTTGTAATAGTCTACTTAGATGATATTCTTATATTCAGTAGGACCAGGGAAGAGGATGTTCATCATGTTAGGCAGATACTTTCAATGTTGCAAAGAGAGAAACTTTTTGTAAAATTGTCAAAATGTGAATTTGGAAAAATATCTCTTGTATATCTGGGTTACATTATAGGAGGGGAGCTTAAGATTGGTCCCTCAAAATTTGAGGTTATTGTAAATTGGCGAATGCCTACAAATGTAACTGAAGTAAGAATATTCATGGGAGAAACACAGTATTGGAGGAAGTTTATTGTAAAATTATCTCTGATTGCAACACCTTTACATGCTTTAACAAGTGTGAAAATGGGATTCCAGTGGGGAGGAAGCCAACAAAAGGATTTCGATACTTTGAAAAAAAGGATTAGTAAAGCTTATGTTCTGGCATTGCCAGATCTCCAACAGTCTTTTAAAATTGAAACCGATGCAAGTGACTATACCATGGGGGCAGTGTTGATGCAACAAATAAAACCCATATGCTATCATTTTGACACCTTCACTACAATAGTAATTAACTATCGAACCTATGATAAAGAATTGTATGCTCTAGTACAAAGTGTTAAAAAGTGGAAACATTACTTAATGGGCAAAGAAACAGTAATACGCACTAATCATGAACCATTATAGTATCTACAATCAAAAACTAAGCTACAACAATCAAGGCATTTTAGATGGATGGGGATTTTACAACAATTTCACTTGGTCATCATATATAAAAAGGGAATTCATAATAAAGTTGTTGATATGTTATCTAGGCCTCCTAGTACAATTGCTACAATCCTTAACCACAATTCAATCACTCACGAAAGTTATATTGAACAATATGCTGAGGATAAATATTTTAAGGAAGTGTTGGCATAGGGGCAGACCTGGGGTTCAACGCTACAATAGCACACCAACAAATCCCTAACTACCGACCCTTTTGGCAACACCTGTAAAGCAGATGAAGTCTCACCCGAGGTAGAGGCAGGGGTGGTTGCAAGACTCAAGTGTCTACAACCTTAGTTGGGACATAGATCTGTGATTATATCATGTACAAATCACTTAGCATTTGTCATTCATTAATGTTCAACTCTTATTATGCTTCACAGATAGCACAGAGAATCATAGTGTTCAAAGGTATTTCAGCACTTAGCCACAGTAAAATAGATTAGGTCTAGTAGTTCAACACTAAGCATTCTCATACATGTCAGATCCCACTATTGACATACATCTAGGAAGCACAAAGCATTAATAGATATATCTAAATATATCAGGCACTTAGAAGAATAATAAATGAACACATCAAGCCAAAGCACAAAGCATCACACAAATATTTGCATGGTTCACCCCCACCCTGGGGCTACGTCCACCAACTCTTCTACTTTATTAGTTTCTTCAATCGGTTACAACACAAAGCCACTCAAAACCCTTACTTCACACAGGTCAGAAGATCTGTGCAGCTCGCTAGATCCTTCTTCGTTGCACTTCAACACAAAGCCTTCTACAACCTCTTACAACAACTTGCACTTAGTTCTGCAAGCCTCTTACAATCATGCACAGAGCATTTACAATCCACATCCGATCACACAGATCTAAATACTAGAACTAAGCCATCGACCATCCTTACATTGCCTAAGTATCTATTTATACATTACAAAAGTGGGCCTAAGCATGGGTAAACCCATGGGTTGACATCCCTTTCTCATTACATTAACCCAAAAACCTAAAAGGGGTCCAAAAGGGGACCGATATCTCGTGATCTCTACTTCGCTTGGAGCTCATTCTTCGACTAGCTGTCAAAGTGCCAATATAGGTCAAAATGACAAAGGTTATCCCAAAACTTGGTCAAGGGCCAACAGGCCCCCAACACTCACATGTGACTCATCCCAAGTCACTCTGGTCTGTGCAATTCTACTTTGAAAGCCTCGATCTTGGCTCGAGCTTCTTCGACCTATTGTTTTGTTGTGGCCTCCTGCTATGTGAATTCCAGGATCACTATGTCATTTACCGGTCCTTCCAAGCACTGTTCTATAGTGATGACGACTTGCTCAAGCTCTGCTCCTTGGCTTTCAATCTCGAAAAATAACATGCATGCCTTGTCTTGCACCGGTTGGATTCACTGAGTGACTTCCATCACTTTTCTATGGATCATATGTATCTACTACTCAGTTGTGCATTGTTCATGAGATATTTTCATTCTATCCACTATAGACAAGGCCTTCAGCTGCGCCATTAATGTATCCACATGTTTCTTTGCTTCCTGAAGTTTTGACTCTAGCGCCTTTAATTATGGATTCTCTGTAAGGTTCTCATAAGTTTGGGCACTCTAGTTATTGATTTTCTTGCACTCCAAAGAAAGATCTTTCAATCAGTTAACTGCACTGCGAGAAGTTTCTTCTCGCTAGACTCTTATCTCCTAAGGGGTCTCGGGTACATCATGGAGTTCTAGATCAGAAATGCGTTGTTGAAGCTTATGTATAACTTCTTCAAGTTGTTCCACCTATTGTGGAACTCTCTCTTCAGCATGTACTTTGATAACAGTCACAAAGTGGAGTGCTCTGTTGACTAGTTCCTTGACTTCAAGCTGCTCTGCGAGCAACTATTCCTTGCTTTGATGTAGATCTTCTTTCTCTTTGTCCCACTGTACTTGAAGAGCAATTTTTTCTCATTCGACAACACTGTGTTTCTCGAAAAGTACTCCTTGTACCTGTGTCAAAGCCTGGGTGGCTTGTGTTGTGTCTTATTGAGCTTTTGGAAGGTGAGCTTCGACCATATTAGCAATCCAGTGAAGTTGAGATGGATCATCTCCTGGTTCTACTGTCCCTACTATCATAAGAACAATGGGGACTGAGTGGCTAGACTGGAGTGCCTGCTGCACTCCATGGAGTTCAATTTATATACGGTTATACATCTTCTCCTTCTTCACCTCCTGCTTCTCTACTATCTCCTTTGAAGCATCATTTACCGCTGCAACAATGAAATCAAAGTCATCCAACGTGGGGGTACTTTGCATCTTGGTTATAGGGGTTCTAGGTTTCTTTTGGGAGGAAGATTTCAGAGGTGAGACCTTGATTTTCTTCAAAGAGTCTTATTTGTCCCTGGGCGGTGGTACTTCGCCTTTCTGTTGTTCAATTTTTGTGCCTTCTATCTCTTTTCCATCACCTCCTTCGTCTAGTGTGATAGAGGTGGTCCTTATAGATGCACTGTCTACTTCGTGAACCTCTTCAGTCTTCTTCATTTTTCTTGGTCTCGGTGTATCTGGTACAATATCTGGGCTATCAATATCATACAACTCTGCGGGGTTAGCTGGAATGAGAAGGTCTTCTAGCCAATCCTTGGTGATCTCTTCGATGTCTTTCTTGGTCAACTTGTAATAAGACTACAATTGTTGCTTGTGTTCATCAACTCACACTGTTATATAAATGAAGTGGCAATCTATGTTGAACTTCATTAAGGGTATGAATCTATGGAGTGTGTTTGAGGTAATGCGAGGCATAGACTGGATGGCGATATTCAGCTAGTTGTATTTTACGTGGAATATGACATTCGACTGCCATTTCTTTCTCATATCGGTCGAGTACCACAGGGTACTGAACCTCGCAGCCAAAGGTTCAAATGGCTCGGTCTTTGGGAAAGTGGCACCCTCTGGCATATCCCATGCTAATAAGGAGATCAATATGAGAAGCCAATTGAAATGGAACTCATACCCTTGGCCTTGTGCTTCCCTGCAATCCAATTCAAGATGATTCACCAAGTACTTCACTCAATTCATTTGAAGTCCTTCTGTGCACTTCCCTGCGAGATCAACTACGAATACATTCACTTGGGTGGGACGGTTCTTGTGAAATAACCTGTCTATGATCAGCTAACAAGCAAGGCAGACTGCGCCGCTCTGAATAGAGGATACCTTGTAGCCTCACGTGCCCTTCTCGACATTTCCATAGGTTTCTTTGATCTTCGTTGCTAGTGCTCTGTCTATGGTCTGTCCAAGATAAAAATACTGTGGGTTAGGGCCTTACATGTTGATTCCTATGATCCAATTGATCAAGGTCGGATCCACTATGAAACGACAGTTCAACCACAAGTAGCCTCCATGATAGAAAGATAGAAGAAACTTTACACATGCATTCACCTCCTGGTGCCTACCAAAGTGTGGGATCTTCATGACATTCAACAATGTTGACTACGCAAGGTTATGGGTCTAAGACTGTGGGACGATCTTTGAGTTTTTTCCCTTCATCTTCGTTAGATACTTTTGTAGAGAGAGCATACTATAGACTTTTCTATCATCGAGGTTGAAGTTACTAAACTTCAACGCTATGAGCTTGTCCTGATCAGCACGAACTGTGCGCACCCCTTTCGGCAAGTACACACTGACGATAGCATACTCAAATTCTTAGGGCACATTGTCACGATTGATTTCACCATGCAGAGGGGGTAGGTAAGTGGGAAAAAGCTCAGAATCAGTTTAGCATTAGCAAGATCATCCTTATGCTTCATTCTCTTCTCATCAACCTGTTAGGACGGTCCAACTCGAGTAGTGGATGGAGAAGCTTCTACTCCTCTTGTCAATGATGATTGGACTCCAGTGGACATTCCTCTTTCTGACATGACTCTCTCAGTCCTTAAATCAAGGATGACCTATGTGATAGATTCTTCAACTCCGGTGAGCTCGTCGGACATACGCACTAGGGAAAAATAATTGGGGTCACGATGATCTCAGATAATTCACTAGGATGAACAATCAAGTTGCTTGACCATTGTATACAATCACTAATTATGTGGGCTTTGAATTCTTAGTTGGAAAAAGTGTTCTTCGGGCATGGAACAACGAGCTAAATAAGAACTTTGGAAATGGTCTAATTTCAATGAGTATGAAGCTTCCATTAACATTTATCTATCTATTATGGCGAGGTTCAATGGTCTAGTGTTGATCCTTTAATTCTTTTATGTCCATTCAGGGAAAAATTCGAATGGTTATATCGGTCCAACGACTATATTGCTTTTCCACGACGAAGTGCCATAGGTTGCTATTCTGATATCTTGGCGAAGCTCCCATTCTGCAAGTCTTCTTTCTGCGATGTTCCAACTGGAATCTCCTGTAACTTTTCAATCTTCATCCTCTTCTTACTTAACTTTCTATCCTTCTTCCCAGTAATCTTCAACTTGGTCTATCTTTTTCCATTCTGATTCCTATATTCTTTTAGCATAGTCACTGTGTGCTATTGAGATTCTCTCCGGGGTAATAATTCTTCTTTCTCTGTGACAGGTGCTTCAGTCTTCTGCAAGCCTTCTGACATTCTTTCAGCTTTCACATTGGGGTCTCTAGTGTCAAGGAGCTTTGATCTATTTTTTTTTTCTTCAATCAACTGTGCAATCTTCTTGTTCATAAAATATTTTAATTATTGTTTCTTATGTTCCAAAACTTATGCTTCTTCCTTTCGTCTAACTCGATCTCTGTCAATCCAAGGTTTTCCAAGTAACATAGTAAATAGGGCGATGTCCTTAATAAATTTAATAATCTCAAAATCGTCTTCAGTCGAAGTTCCATTAGCATTCGCAGATATCTGAGTGAGCCTTCCACATAGGTTTACCAATTTTCCTCTTAAGAGTTCTATTCTTCCTACTGAAGGGTTCATGGCAGGCTTCCCTATATCTTCCCACGTTCTCTCCATCATGATATTCATTTGTGTTTCCTCATCTAGAACACAATCAATGTCGAATTCCCCTATCCTTTCTTCGATGCATTCTTTTTCTTTAAAGATCTCTGATAATCTGACATGTGGGTGTTCATTCAGGGTTTCTTTCATCTGAATTAATACTTTCCTTGATTCTTTCTGAGGTTCTGCTATCTCTGGATTTGTGTTAGGGTTCAAATTCATTCCTTTGAGCCTAGCAATAATTCTGGGGAAATCCAATACTTCATGATCTAGAGATTTGCAACAAAGACAACTATTTCCTCCACCAGGGCATTCCTTAGCTAGATGTCCTTGTTTTCTGCAATTGTAATAGAGGGTTAATCCTCTATTTCTTGTAATTGATCCCCAACCTCTTATGTACTTCGCACCAGGATCATAGGGGCCAATCTGCAACAAATTATTTCTAGGATCCTACATCCATTTGTTAGTCCAAACATTCTTTCTATGCATAGGTATAACATATCTATCATTATACTTATCATATCTATTCATATCAATCTTTATTTCATATGTTAATGCCCTAGGTTTTAATCGAGACAAAATCTATCAAAAATACCTAGATCCATACTTTAAAAACAAACATTTCCACTTGTCTTACTTCTATAGAGCAAAAAGCTTTCAGATCTAGAACTTTCTTACCTTTATCAGGGCACACAGCTTACAGATATTACCTCTTTTAATTAGAAAATTCCACTTTTACCTTTCTTAAAGTACAAAGCGTTCAAATCTTGCTTCTTTTCTTCAGTATCAACCACTTTTCTTGTATATCTGACCTCTTTTCTTCAGATCTAACCTTTCTTTCTTGGCACAAAGCTTCACAGTTCAAGTAGAACACTACGCACTAGGGAAACAAATCTACGCATAGATCTTTCTTTGCATAAAGCTTATTCTTCTCTAGTTCCCAACAATCATAGTTTCAGGTCCCAACAATGGAACGATTTGTTGGCACAGGGGAAGACCCAGGATTCAACGCTACAACATTGCACCAAAAAATCCCTAACTACCAGCCCTTTCGGCAACACCTGCGAAGTAGATGAAGTCTCACCTGAGGTAGATGCAGAGGTGGTTGAAAGACTCAAGTGTCTGCAACCTTAGCTGGGACACAAATATAATATTATATCACGTACAAAGAACTTAGCATTGGTCAGTCATTAATGTTAAAATATTATTATGCTTCACAGATAGCACAAAGCATCGTAGTGTTCAAAGGTATTTCAGCACTTAGCCACAACAAAATAGATTAGTTATAGTAGTTTATCACTAAGCATTCTCATACATGTCAGGTCCCACTATTGACATACATCTAGGAGGCACAAAGAATTAATAGATCTATCTAAAAATATCAAAACACTTAGCAGAAGAAGAAATGAACACATCAAGCCGAAGCACCAAGCATCACACACAAATTTACATGGTTCACCCCCACCCTGGGGCTACGTCCACCAACTCTTCTTCTTTATTAGTGTCTTCAATCAGTTACAACACAAAGCCACTCAAAACCCTTACTTCAGATGGGTCATAAGATCTGCGTAGCTCGCTAGATCCTTATTCTTTTCACTTCAGTACAAATCCTTCTACAACCTCTTACATATTGCACTTATCTCTGCAAGCCTCTTGCAATAATGCACATAGAATTTACAATCCACATCCGATCACACATATCTAACTACTAGCACTAAACCATCAACAATCCTTACATTTCCTTAGTATCTATTTATACATTACAAAAGTGATCCTAAGTGTGGGTAAACCCATGGGCCAACATCTCTTTCCCATTATATTAACCCAAAACCCTAAAAGGGGTCCAAAAATGGACCGATATCCCATTCTCTTTGCTTCACTTGGCGCTCCTTCTTCGAGTAGCTGTCGAAGTCCCAAAATAGGTCAAAATGACCAAGGTTATCCCAAATCTTGGTCAAGGTGCAACAGGAAGTCTATGAAACTTTAAATAATGGTAAAAGAGCAGAAGAACTGAATTATCATAGTAGAGACAAACTCTTGTATCATTTGGGCAAGTGATGTATTCTAGAACGTGAAAGAGTCCATGCCATTAGAGAGGCACATACTTCTCTCATAGAAGAGCATTTTGGGGTAGATAAAACAGTTGCTCAGTTACAAAGATTTTTTTATTGGCCTTGAATGCATGAAAATGTGTCTAAATATGTAAAAGGATGTACTATGTGTGCAATAAGAAAACCAAGTAACAGGAAGCTAGGATTGTACACTCTACTTCCTATTCCTTCTAGACCATGCGAAAGTGTATCTATGGATTTTGTGGGGGGATTATCTATGTATAGAAAATGTCATGATTACCTATATGTAGTTGTGGATAGGTTCACCAAAATGTGTGTCTTGATTCCTTGTAAAAAATAGGTCACAATTGAACAAACAACTTAAATGTTCTTTGAAAATGTATGGGCTCATTTTGGTTTACCCACTTCTATTGTATCTGATCAAGACTACATATTCCTGGGGGAATTTTGGTCAAGATTACGGGAACTTATGGACACTAGGTTAAATAAGAGTACAACATTTCATCCACAGATGGACAGACAGACAGAGGTGGTGAACATGATAGTAGTGCATCTACTTTGGGCATATTGCAACAAACATCCTAAGCTTTGGGATGAACATTTGTGTTATGTACAACATATGTATAATCGAGCCAAACATTCTTCTACTCAGAGATATCCATTTGAAACTTGTTTGGGGTACTTGCCAAAGTCTCCTTTGGATTTTGTCTTTGGAAAAGACATTGCAGTAGGAGGACACGGTGATGTGGACAGGGCTACAAAGTTCATTGAATGGATCCAGTTGATCCATCAGGCAGTACAAGAATAGCTGGAGAAAGGCCAGGCCAAGTACAAGGTGAGGCATGATATGCATCGAGTTGATCATCAGTTCAAAGAAGGAGATCAAGTTTGGTTATACATTAGCAAGGAAAGGATGCAAGGTGAAGGTAAAAATATTAAACCAATTCGTTATGGTCCTTTCAGAATTTTAGACAAGATTGGTACTAATGCTTTCCGGTTAGAATTGCCTCCATATATGAAAATCTATTTAGTTGTAAATGTGGAAAACTTGATATTGTATGAGCCTCCTATGATCGAGGATCAAGGATAGAATGTTCAAATTCCTACCATCAAATATTTTTCTCCTGAATATATGAATGAGTTGAAAGAAGACCCCATATTGGACAAAGGAGTTTGAACTTCTCACAGGAGCAATGTGGAGTATCTTCGAGTGGGATTGAAGGGCACAAATCCAAGTTAGTCCAAGTGGATGGAGACCGGGAAGGTGAGGACACAATATCCTCACTTAGTTACCAACTGATACTAGACTTTTGGTGGTCCAAAAGCTTCCAAGTGGGGAGGAATAATCCAGGAGGCTCCCTAGGTCCAAAAAATGATCAAAAATGAAAGTTCTCATAATTGGATGAAACCAATTCCATTGAGACTACCTTGTCGCACTGATTCCAACCATATATTTACTTTCTCAAATGGGCTCTGTACGTGAGAGTTATCGTACTTTGATCGGATTCTCAAATAGTTAAAAAGTCAAAGGTCAAACTGGAAAAAAGTCAATGCTGACATCAGCATGACATCACCATAGACACCTCATGATGCTGAAATGGAAGAGACATGTGGCAGTAGTTGACTAGGAAAATGAAAAATCAAATCATATTTGGACATGTGGCATGTGAAACTTGTCAATATTTGGGCAAATGTGGTGGTGCCATGTGGCCGAGGCATGGGTAGCCACGTGGCACCCAGTCAGCAGTACAAGTGGCAAGTTCTAAAAATGTTTGGGGGGTCCATGGGTTTTAAACCCATGACCACCCATCATATTCCAAGTGCTTTGGGAAAGTTCCAAACACCAACGCGCCCACATGAGTCTTGCTATATGAAACAAGTTTAAAATTATTTAAACTTTAATATATGAATATGGCGTGGAGGAGGGGGCTGGGAATAAGCCCCAACGCATGGTCGTTTTGTTACAACATAGAACCCAGGGCGTGGGGCCTAGCATAACCACCCAACCAGCCCATGGTCATTTGTCAGAACACATGTAACCACAAGGGCATGATCCATAGCCACAAGCTTCTCTACCTTTCCATCCTCGATTTTCAGAGATCCCACAAGACCAGGGGTTATCCCTTGAAGGGCGTGCATGCTTCATATTTAGGCCAAAGGTTCCATGGAATGCACCATGTAACCAAGAGTTAGAGCCTATTCAAGGCTAGCACAGCCCAAAGGGCTGGTGCTTGGCCATATGGTGTGCATATGACCATGTAAAGGGGGCACACACATAACCCAAGGGGGCTACTTTGTGTAGTTTTTATTAAAAGTGGATTTTTAATTATAGAGTATTGATGTTTGCCTGATTTTTGGACCAGAATTGGTTTTTTGAGGATATCTTGGCCATTTGGAGGGGGATTTGATCCCAGAAAGAGGCCATATCTTCAGGGGAAGTTGGGCTTCCTCATTTGAGCATGAAAACTATAAAAACTGAGTTTTTTGAAGCTTGTGAGAGGGGGATTTTTGGATGCAGGGATTTGAAGGATCAGTTTATATTTTGGCCTTTTTCTCATGTTTTGAGAGGCCTTTTTGTCATGTTTGTGAGAGGAGTTTGATGAGTCATGCATGGGTCTGAGCAAGGAGGTCTTTCACAATAGATCTGAAGCATGTTATGTAACAATAAGGAGCCACTGTAAAGAACTTTAGCATTTGAAGATCAATAAAGAGGTCCTCCACTTGGAAGTGGGCCTGAAGACGTAGCCACTCATTGGTGAACTTCGTTATCAAGCTCTTATTGTATTTATCTCTGTTTTTGTTGTTCATATCTCTGTTTTTACAACATGATTAATTAATAGTTGAACTCTTTAAACAACTTTAAGCATCTAAATATGACAATTGTTTATTATTCCTTCCATTTTTGGAATAGTAGAAGGTCACGAGATTGATGCCAAGGAAGCATATGATAAACCTCACAGAAGATACGAAAGAGAAAGGATCGATGAGAATTGGAAAAAATTCCCTGGTGATATCATGGCTTGGCACTGGGCTGTCCAGAGTGCTAGGACTGAATGCCTTTGAGGCTATGGTTGGGTGGAAGGATGAACACCCACAATCATTTAGTTGGATACCACATGTAATAGATAAGTAATCTGATATCCTTTGTATTTAAGTGGTAAATGTGCATTAAAGTTGGGTATCCTATTAATATTGTAGGGATGGACATGTTTTCTTAATGGTTATATTGTATCCTTTCAATTATTCCTAATTGTGTATTTAAGAAAATAATAAATTCTCTCACCTGTACTTGTATATGCCTGAGCCCTATGGTGGCTCAAGTTAAAAATGAATGAACTGTGAATTCATTGACTTTAGGCATAACCTCATGTGTGCATGATGACACTCACATTAATTTTGAAGGAGGGGGTCAGTCAAGATCAAGAGAGGTAGTGAATGTGTGCACAGAGCCTCTTTGAGGAGGGAAAATATCGAGAACCCTCTTTAGTTATAGAGTTGATAAATGAGCGCAAGAGGTGTGCGAAGGATTCCTGTAAGCGTTAAGTTCATGAGAATTAACACATAATATCTAAGCACTTAAGGAGCTGGCAAAGCTCAGGTAGGATAGTGGGATTTAAGTCCTGAAAGGAGAGATCCTTTCATTGGAAAATGAATGGATGAGATTATTTTGGGAGATGTCTAAGTTCTTCATGATCGCCGAATCTAGAGAAAGAACGTTTGTGTTAACCCTTAGAACCCTTCGGACTTTGTGGGTTCGACCAATAGAGCATATGTTTATCTGCTTAGTGCTTTTGTTATAATGTATGATGAATTCATCTAATGTGGTTGATTAGTACTTAATGTTATTAAAGATGAATGAATGATATATCTGATTTAATTCTACATGCTAAGTGATTTTAAGTGCTTGATCTTGATTGTTACTGCGTTGATCTATAATAAGGGTTAATCTACGATGTGAATGAGAATCATAATATAATGCATTTTGTTGGCTATGTGATCTATTAATTATTGTAATCACGAATATGTGTCCCATCTTAGTTGTAGACATGTGAGTCCTGCAACCCCCCTTGCCTCTACCTCGGGTGAGACTTCATCTGCTTCGCAGGTATTGCCGAAAGGGCCAGTAGTTAGGGTTTTGTTGGTGCGTTGTTGCAGTGTTGAACCCTGGGTCTTCCCCTATGAAAAAAATGAGTCCTAAAGGTTCTGTGAATCCTTCTAAGTCCTTTTCCTACCATTCCCTACCCTTCCCTATCTATTTGTCTCAACAGCGCTTCAGGTGAGACTTCTTCTCTTCAGAGGAGATGAAAATGTCAGTTCTCTAGACTACTTGATACCTTTTTTTGGTAACCTGAGAAGGACCCTGGTCTGATCAAACGTGCGCCAACAAAATGGTTATGTTGCTAGGACCTGTGTTAAAGGGGAACCTATAGGGAGGATGCTTCCATGGATTTATAGATCTAGTATTGACCAATGGTGGGAAAGAAACTGTGACGCCCTCATATGGAAATAAGTGAAACTAAGGGGAAAATCGGTAGAAGATACTCATGAAGAAGTTTTTTACTCAGAAAGATCATGCAAACAATATGAGATTTTCTAGGTCAAGTTCTTGGAATAACTTTTCCACTTGATAAAGAGGCTCCAAGAAGCTCCAGAGTTCCAAGAATGATTCAAGACAATCTGTACTTAGGACAAAAAAAATATTGCAATACTTCATCAACTAGATTGTCCATTCATGTGGGCGATTTTTTTTTCTGTCCATACCACATTATAAGGATATATTATCGATTTTTCAGCTGAGAACCATCGATATTTTTCGCGCACAGAGATGATTTTCAAGAAATACCCAAGGGGAAGACTGCTGAGAGAGATCCCCCTATGGATTAAAGTTTTCTTGATGGAAGAAGGGATGTTGAATAAGTCTCTGAATGACATGGTAGCGTAAAAATCCTCACTTGTGGTAGGGAAAGGTTTGGGTAGAGTCATGGCCTGAGAGAGGGGAATGGTTCTTTGAAAAATGGGGGGGAAACATCAATAAATGGACTCAAGAGATGAGTGATCCGTGAAGAGAGCCACCATAGTTGAGAAGTGGTGGTGCAGAAAGATCAAGAAAGAAACACTACAATATGAGAAGTTAAGGAAAGAATTCGGACCATGAGAATTAGAGGAAAGACAGATGGAAGGTTTGTGGAAGATGATAAGATAGGAAAGACTGGTCAGTCAAATATTGAGTGAGAGAGAAGCACATAGAGAAATAAGTCCCAAGGAGGTTGGACAAGAAAGAGAAGGTGTAAACGTAAGAGAGGAGGAATCTGGCATGAATCTTGAATAAGAAAGAGAGATTTCAGCCCCGATGACAGGAGAGATCATGAATCCAGCTGAAGATACTGTTCCAGTAGAAGAAAATGAGAACCCCCATATCAAAGAAAATTTTCATCAAGCCAGTGGTGCCAGACCCGAATCGCCCATACCCCAAGTGTCTTTTATACAAGTGGTAATTTCAATACTACCTTCTCATGATATTTTTGTTCCACTACAATTAGTTAGTTAGTCACAACCTGGAAGCACGAGTATAGGGAGGATATTGGGATCCCCTGGTAGATCAGGGATGGCTAGTCATGCATGAGGTTCAATTGCTCGATACCCAGAATTTTGGGGTAAGGGAGACGAAGATGTTGAGAAGCATTGGTTCTTGTGTAAAGTAATCTAGGGATCCAGAGGGACTCCAGATGCGAATAAGTTGGTCGAGTTCCATACTGCCTTGAGAGGTCGCACTCTAAAATAGTACATGAGTATGATTGAGCCAAGAGTGCCAGGAATGCAAGGTCAAGTGTTTAGACTTGGCCAGGTAAGGACAAGGTTCATAGCATAATTAAAACTTCCTAAGTTAGAACAACAAGCTTTGCCTTAGCTATGCGAGATCCACTGAAAGGAAGGTGAATCAGCCTGGGAATACAACTATAATTTTAAATATGAAATAGGGAGGTTAACACATCCAATCCATGAATAACATCAAAGGGAATGGTACATTCAGGGATTGCTACGTTTGACCCAGATTCCATTAATGCAACAATGGATAGCCACCCTAACACATGCCTTGGAACAATCGATGAAGATTGAAGCCATGGAATGATACCCTGGGAGCTTGAGAGTGACCAGACCCCCAACAAATGAAAAATTGGCACAACTACAAGGGAAAATATCGACACTTACAGAAAATATTCAAGATTTGACGATACCTAGACCAGGAAGACCTCAGGTCTGGTGCACCAGATGTTATATAGAAGGACATTTAGTGAATGAATGTCAACAAATGATGGAAATGGGACCTCCTCAAAATCTGATGGGACCCCCACCAAGACCCACGGGAGGAGTTGTGCAAGTGTCTATGAACTTATCATTCCATAACCCCGCCCCGTATCATGCTTTTCATGGGAGCCAAGAAGCATCAGCAACTAAGTATTGTGAAATCTTCTGAAACCATGGGCATGGGCCAAGACAATGCCCCATTATGTAGAAATATTCAACAATACCAAATACAATACATTGTGAGTTCTGCGCATCTACCATGCATACGACCAATCAATGTAGAGCGTTGGATGAAATTGCATATAGGTTAGACCAAATAACATTCAGGGTGAATGAAAACCCTCAGGGACCAGGAAGAGGTTAATGAGGTGGAGCCGGAGGATATTTCAGAGTAGGAAGAACTGGGGGAAGAGGGCCAAGCAGTTGTTATAACTGTGATGATAAATGTCACATGGATAGAGACTATCCGCATCTAAGGCGACCCTGGTTTTCTCACTACAGAACCAATGGGAACGCAACTGAAGACTACCCATAATTAATCGAAAAATGGGAATATAAGGTATGACAATGAGGATATAACCTCATTAGTTCAAAAATTAAGATATTTATTAAGGGAAAATTTCCCAACCTCAATATTGTTACTTGAGGAGGAGAAAATAAAAGAGTTGATGATGATACTCTACCTCAGATCCCAAAAGAAACACCTAAAGAAGATAGGTACGACCCTCTAAAACAACATTTGTTCTTTAAATATGCCATATAAGTATTTTAGAATATTCCTAGCCCAGAGATGTGAGAAAAACACCCACAACCTATTGTTTACCCTAATATTGTGCAAGTCCCTTCTTCACCCCCTTCACCCAAAAAACTTGTAGTCATACCGAGACAACTTGAGAAACCTCAAAATGTAGTTGACCTTTGGTTTCAATTATTATCCGACATTCTTGGGAATGACCGATTAAAAAAAAAATGTGCAATGCACTATACCTAATCTTAGGGAATGAAGAACCCATAAAAGAAGGAATAAGGGAAAATATTCCTAAGAAGAGTACTCAGAGAGTACAAAGAAGAAAAGTACTAACCAGAAAAGAATTCAGAATAGTATCCCAGTTAGATGAATTTGATATTAAGGATGCCATGTTGGATATAGGATGTGATGTGAACATTCTTCCTAAGAAGACCTGGGAAGCCTTAGGAAAACCTAGGCTGACATATTCCCAATTCAGTTAAGAATCGAAAATCAATATTGTATTTTCCCCATAGGAATACTGGAGAATGTGGAAATAGATGTTGCAAGAGTAAAGACAGTGGTTGACTTTGAAGTGATTGAAATAATTTGAGATAAGGACCCTTACCCTACACTACTTGGAATTGATTGGGCCTACGACAACTATGTAGTAATTGACTTGAAGAAAGACACCATGACCTTTGAGGGTGATGCAATCAAGGTAGTTCAAACTTTGGATCCATATGTAGGACCTAGACATACAGAGCCAACATACAATAATATGGAGGGAGAATACTTGGACCAATTGTACACCGTAAAAAAAAAGAACAAGTGATGATTATATAAATCCTATTGTTGATGGATCAATAAGTTGGAGAAGCATATAGTTAGCAAACGAAGATTAAGAATTCACTTTTGACAATTGCAAAAAAGGTTCGTACAAAATATTCTCAAGAATATGTGCAATTGTCAGAGTAATTAGATGGGTTGGGACCAAAGTTAGAGAACACCCAGTATGCGATGGTACCTCAGAACTAGACAATTTTCTGCTCAACATGGAATAAAAGGTAGTAGAATATCAAAGAATCTCAGTACTAGATGTAGCTTTTCAGGACACCCCTGCCAGATGGTGAGAAAATCACAAAAACCTACTCAGAGATTGGGATGATGTGAAGTAATCCATCAAGTATAGGTTTCAGAACAAGGAGCAACTGGAATCTGAGAGGAGGACATATATCCAAGTTGCACAACTGTTTAGCGAAGAATCTAATCCTAAAGCGCATATTGAACAATGTGTGAGACAATGGAAAGCTGCGGAAATACCCTTTCATTTATGGGTTCGGGTATTTCCCCACTCTCTAGGACCAATCCCAAAATCTTGGTTCATACACAAGGAAACCAGAAGACAGACTAGCAATTGGAAGATGTTGGCACCTTATTTTTGCAAGGACTTCTCATTTACAAGTAAGTACCCTGATCTTGAAGTAGTCCTGCAAAATATTAAAGAATTTCTTTTTACAGATGATAGTAATCAAAAATCAAACCAAGTGGTATGTCCAAAGCATAGCTAGGAACCTCAGACTAACCTTCACCTTCCCTCAACCAAGAATCCTATAGAATGCTATCAAATTAGCAGAGATTCAGAAATACAAGATGACTTAGAGGAATTGAGGAACCTATCCATCAAAGAGACAGAAGGGAACAAACAAATCTAGAACACCATACCTAGTCAGACCAATAGTTCCTACAATCACCCATTAAAATTATGAAAAATCAATATAGGGACCACATAGCAACCTAAGATAGCTATGGTAGGAGACTAGTGGAATGAGAAAACCAATCAAGAGATATAGAGTCTACTATGAGAATATTAGGATTTGTTCCCAAAGACATTCTCAGAGTTAAAGGGAATAAAAGGAGTTATGGGAGAAATGAAAATCAAATTGAAACTATGATCCAAGCCTATGAGACATAGGCCATACTGCCTTAAACCTAGAGTAAAAGAGAAGGTTAAGAAGGAGATAGATAAAATTTCAGAGGCATGACTCATTTTCGTAGTGGAAGAAGAAGAATGGGTCAGTCCAATCATTATTCAAAGAAAGAAGGGAACATAGGATATTAGGGTTTTTGTGGACTATAGAAGCCTTGACTCTGCTTGTGTGCATGACCCTTTCACAACACCTTTTACTGATGATGTGCTAGAATAGGTTGCGGGGAAGGAAGCATACTCATTCATAGATGGATTTTCAGGGTAGCACCATGTTAGGATAGCCGAAGAGGACAAGAAGAATACCACATTCATAACAGAATGGGGCTCTTTCACATACATTGTGATGCCATGTAGCTTAAAGAACACCCTTGCAGTTTTCTCCAAGATTGTAATAACAACTTTTCAATATTTCATTCACAAGTTTATAGAATTTTATATGGATGATTGGATGATATATAATTTTCTCAAAGAACATGTAGCTCTATTAAGGCTAATGTTTGACAGATATAGAGAATTGCATATCTCATTGAATCTCAAAAATTCTTTTCTGTACCACATGGGAATTTTTTGGGCCAAATAGCCTGCCAAGGAGTATTGGTAGACCCAGCCAAAGTTGCGGTCATTGTGAATATGCCACCACCTTCGAGTGCTAAGAAGTTGCACTCCATGCTGGGACAAATAGGGTACTATCATAGGTTCATCCGAAGATATGCAAACATTATTGCACCTTTGGAAAACCTACTGAAAAATGATGAAATGTTCCAATGGACTTGAGAATGTGATAAAGCATTTGAGATTCTCAAGGAGAATCTCTTCACAACACCGATTTTGATATTCCCAAACTGGGAAAATGAATTTCACGTCCATGTAGATGCTTCAGGAATTTCCTTAGGAGCTATATTAGCACAACCTAGAGATGGAGCCATGGATCATCCTATCTAATTTGTGATCCAAAATTTGTCGTAAGCTAAGTGCAACTACACAATGATAGAAAGGGAGGGTCCAGCCATGATTTATGCTTTGAATAAATTTACACATTATTTGTTAGGTTCTCATTTAAGGTTCTTTATTGATCATTCTACATTGAAATATCTAGTTAACAAACCTATGTTGGATGGGAGAATTTGTAGATGGTTGATGTTATTTTAGGAGTTTTTGTTTGAAGTTATTGTTAAGATGGGAAGATGAAACGTCGGACTTGATCACTTGTCCAAATTAGAGTCAAGGGAAAGTGGTGGAGTAGTTGACGATCAGCTCCCAGATGCAGACTTGTTCCAGGTTGAGGCCATACCCGAGTACCTGGAGGACATAATAGTCTTCTTAAGTACAAGGTCCTTCCAAGAAACATATTATGCAACCCAGAAACAACACATGGTTGTTATAGCAATGGATTACCAGCTGATCGTGGGACCATTGTATAAAATGGGACTAGATAGTATCATCAGGAGATGCGTCTTGGACCATGAAAGATAGGATATACTTTGGGAATGCTATAATGGAGTTGCGAGAGGTCATGTAGGAGGAAAGGCCATTGCACATAAATTTCTACAAGTTGGACTTTGGTGGGAAATGCTCTTCAAGGATGCAAAGGTATATGCTAGATCATGTGATGTGTATCAAAGAGTGGGAAATCCTTCATGACAAAATGAATTACCACTGCAACCAGTTCGATCTCTACAAGAATTTTAGAAGTGGGAAGTTGAATTCATTGTAACAATCAACCCCATAGCCAAGCATTCAAAGGATAGGTACATCATCACTGCAAATGAATACCTTACACATTGGGCTGAAGCAACAGTTGCTCAAGACTTTTCGACAGATACTGTTTCCATGCTCATTTTTGAGAATATTATCACTCGATTTGGATGTCCCGGGAACCTAACCAATGATCAGGGAGCTCATTTCATCAGTAGAATGATAGAAAAAATTACAACAGAGTTCTTGATACAACATCAAAAAAGAAGCCCCTACCACCCGCAGACCAATGGAATAGTAGAAGCATTCAATAAGATCCCGGAGAAAGGATTGAAAAAAGTTTGTTGTGCAAATTGGGAGGACTAGGATGAAAAAGTTCCAACAGTAGTGTGGGATTACAGGACAACCACAAAGAAACTCCATAGGTACACACTGTTCCAGCTAGTTTATGGGAAAGAGGCAGTGGTGCCTAAATATTTCATCACTCCAAGTTTTCACATTGCACATATCACACATATGTCAGAGGAGGAATCAATTGCATAGAGACTTATGGATCTACAAGAACTCAAGGAGAAAATATTTCTAGCAGAATTCCATTAGTCAGTTGAAAAATAAAGACAAAAATATTGGCATGACAGGTGTTGGTCACTATAATTGCTCAAATAATTCAAACAATCAAGTGATACATAAATTCTCAACCCAGGGAAGTCTGTTTATTTCAAAGATAACCACGCACTATATATGCTCAATTCAAAAAGAAACTTAAAGTTGTAGTAAAAGAAACTATATTCATCACACTTGCTCTGTATGAACTGAAGTTCTGACTTAAGTTACAGGAAAGCAACCTACCTATTGCAGATCTTAAAGATTAATCTAAGGAATCCTGGATTATATTAAAATAAGAATTGCAACAGGAAAGAACAACTACTCTGTAACCAGAGAACAGGACCCTTACTCTCAAGCAGAGACTTCAGCACCTTATTTCTGATTAACACTCTTTCATGAAAACAGTAATGCAGAGAAAATTAACTCTATCTAGCAGAGAACAAGGCCATCTAATTCCTTCCTTTTCGAGTAGGAACTTTTAACCTTATTTCCGATTAGCACACCTTGCAGGAATAATTGAAATCTACAGAGAACAAGATAATCTAATCCCTTCCTTTATGAGCAGGAACCCTTAACCAAGTCTCTGGCTATCACTCTTGCAGAAGTAATTGAAGTCTACAGAGAACAAGATAATCTGATCCCTTCCTTTTTGAGCAGAAACCCTTAACCAAGTCTCTGGCTAGCACTTTTGCAGAAATAATTGAAATCTACAGAGAACAAGATATTATGATCCCTTCCTTCCTAAGCAGGAACCCTTAACCCAGTCTATGGATAGCACACTTTCATAAATAATTGAAATCTACAGAGAACAAGATATTCTGATACCTTCCTTCCTAAGCAGGAACCCTTAACCCAGTCTCCGTCTAGCTTCATAAAATCATCACACAAGATTGCTAATAAAAAGAATGTAACATTCAATAATCTTAACAAGACAGAGTTCAGTAGTGTTTCAGCAAAGCAGAATTATTTAAAAGTAGTGTTTCAGCATATGAAAGTTAATCACGCATAAACAGAGATTATACTAACACACTCTAAAACTAATGGGTGAATCTTGTGAAGAAGGTGAGCCCTCCCTTCCCACAAGATTCCCCTGAAACGAGAAAGCTAGAGAAGGATACTCAAAGCAGTCTTTTATTCATCTATCAAAATATCATATTACAGTCTGAAGATGAAGTACGTCCCTCTCTCTGAAGCTTTTCAATACATAAAAACTTGGATCCCTCGAATGATGATT
>ML847341.1:34867-47952 GCA_009831015.1 Picea engelmannii | reverse complement strand
CTACTACATCCCAAACATCAGCACCCAAGGCCATTAAGTATGTTCTCATTCTAATCTTCCAGAAGGCAAAATTTGTTCCATCAAACAGAGGGGGCTTAGTGGCTGAAGTCCCTTCATGACTTGTCATGTTTAAGCTTACAGATTTACCTTTGAATAAAAGGAACCCACTCTGATACCAATTCTTGAAATTACTAAGACAACTGAGAGGGGGCGAGTGAATCAGTTGTTATTGTGCTTAAACAATTTTAAGTCTATTAATACATTCTTAATCTTTCTTCAAGTGATCATTAACATTATACATCATATGGACAATAAAATAATGAGCATCAGTCACACATAAGATTTACATAGAGAAAGATTTTCACAAGGAATCCCATAAAGGGAGAAAACCTCTTCTTCTTCAAAATGATAGGTCGTCTTTTAAGTTCTGTACATCATCTATAATTGAGAACCAACTCAATGTGAGGCTACAACCTCTGTTTTGCAAGCTGCAACTTGCTAAGAGCACCAACTCTCTATTTTCTCTAGCACCCACTAGAAGGAAACACCAACTCCTTGGTTTCTCTAGCGCCAACTAGAAGGAAGCACCAACTCCCTGGTTTCTCTAGCGCCAACTAGAAGGAAGCACCAACTCCCTGGTTTCTCTAGCATCAACTAGAAGGGAGCTACAACTCCCTGTGTTCAAGCACCCACTTGAACCTCTGAGGACACCAATCCTCCCTAGCACCTCTCAACCACCCTGAAATATGAATATGAAATACTGAAACCAATTACAGTGATATAGTGTTTAATAAAAGCTTACCAGTCTCATCACTATTCTGCAAGATTTTGCTGCTCAGTCTTCCTCATTGTCTTCCAGCATGCATCCACTGCCCATTCTATTCTTCTACCTTTTGTGCTTTGTGTGCCATTCCTATTCAATGTGCCTTTTGTTTCCTATACATTTCAGCTGCTGCACCACCTCTTTACTTCCTCACACATGCATTACTTCACCTCATCAACAATAACCTCATCACTTCTCTGTGCCATGTTCTTATATCTTTTGTGCACCTTGTGCATGAAATATGCGCAATGCTTCTAGATATCTTCATAGTGAGTGCTTTGTCTGATCATCATTACGACTTCTCATCTTCTCTGGCAGTTTGACCACGCGTTCAACATCACTGGATGTCATGCTGAGATTCCTCAGCCTCTCTGGCAGTCGAGACTCTTCGTCTTCTCTGGGATAGTCGAGCTTATACTTTCTACTTCAGTTACAAACTTCAATGCTCATCCACTTTTCATCCCCTCTAAGAATCATCTTCATTCAATGGAAGAATCTTAGAGCCCCTTCAACTCCTATGGCGATCACACAGAGGTCTCTTCGAATCCTTTGGCAGAGACCATCAATGGTTTCCAGTAGTTAGACTGCGAGGAGCAACATTTTCCCTCCGATCGTGTCCAAAATCCCTTGCACCATTGGATTTACTTCATGTGATCTTGCATTTAATTTCGCCAATTCGCATTTCGGTATTTCGGTATCCCCGTGGTAAATATTTCGTTACTCTCCATGTCCCGATCCCCGAAACTCCGAAATGGAGCTTGTCTGAACTAGCTCCTTCTTTTCTCGTGACCAACGAAGGTGACCACAGGCTGTGCCAAAAGGCGCTTCATATTTCGTGAGTTTATAAACTTCATCGAGTCTGATCGACATTTGAAATCTCCATAGATCTGACGGTCCAGGTCTTATCATGATCTTGCATCTCGCGAGTTTCCACACCATGCTATGTTGACTCCAAGTCAGTGAAATTCCAATCGCTTGCCACTTGTCCTATGATTCAACGGTCTAGATCAGATCTTGAATCAATGGCTCTAATCATATCGCAATTTCGACATTCTTGTTGCAAAGTGTTTCGACACTCCAACTTCCGGTATCCAAAACCCCAAAATGGGGTTGGATCAATGGTCCACATCAAACCTTGATCTGATGGCTCAGATCATTTCGCGATTTCAGCATTCCTGTGGTATTGTTTCTTGACTCTCCAAGTCGTGATTCGCGAAACCCCGAAATGGAGTCTTTGACAAGCTCTGATCTTCTGCCACGCATCCCTCTTGGATCAATGGTCAAGATTTTATCGAGGCTTCGCATATCGCGATTTCGGGATTCCTGTGGTAGGAGTTCTTGACATCTTCATCTCACGATTTCCAAAATCCCGATAGCCAAAACTCTGAAATAGAGTTGGACCACCGCTTCGATCTTGCACTTTAAAAAAAGTGCATGTTCTTCCTAATCCAATGATGGTCGGAACTTATTCTCAGATCTAACACATGAGATTTGTCCTCCTCTTCTATGCATTCTTCTTGTCTACAATCTGATCTGACGGTCCTCCTTCTTTCAGGAATTTAAATGGGATCCAACGATCATTGACGCTTCTCCTCCCGAGCTTAGGAACTGCGTTCGACTCTGCGCTAATTCCTCCTGAGCTTACTTTGTTCTTGTTTTTCCTTCACTTCATACTCTGATCTTGCCATCAGTGACAAACACATACTGCCTGTAAAGCATACCAACCATCCTCTGCACTATCTCTTCTGATCTTATCGAGCTTGCTCTGCAGCGTCTTCCCAAAATTCTTTTGGTGCCTATCTATTACATTCTTCCTGTACTCAAGCCATCATCATTGTTGTGCTTTCCATCAATGACAAGCATATGCTGCCTCTAAAACATGCCAACACCAACTAGTTCTGGGGCTTCATACAAATTAGGAATAGACTTTATACATAGATACCAACTCTTTCTAATATTGACCAATAATCATTACAACAACATATTAGATCACACCTAAGACAAGTAGAAGTTCCATATTCACACAGTCCCCCTTAACGACTACTTAACATAATCTCGCAGCGAAGGTCTACATCAACATCTTCTCCTCTGTAGCAAATGCTCCGTTATAAATTGAAGAACCTCTAAATCAACAAAGTCTATCTCTAATCCATCCAGGCACTTTCATATCATACCTCGATCATATAAACATCACCAAACTATCAATGTCCATATAAAGAAACATCCATCCACGAGGATACGTGAGTAACTAGCCATTGTAACCATCAATCTAATAGGATGTTCCTTCAAGTACATGGCTCATTCAAACTATTGATGAACTTCCCCTGAATGTAGAACTTCACCTCCCAAAGTCTAAAATCAATAAGATAGTCCACACCCGGTGTTAAATTACTCCACCGTAGAGGCTATTGCACTACAATAGACAAGTTATCCAAGTTATCAGGGACACATAGCAAAGGGGTAAGCATGCCTATCCAGGTTTTAAATGAATATGCTCTTTACATGTTACATACATAAATATAGGTACATACATTACATACTTCACTCATGTCGTTTACATGTTACATACATAAATATAGGTACATACATTACATACTTCACTCATAGAGATGCCAGGGACAAACTCAAACTTCTCAAGGACTACTACATAGAATAAAAAACATGGCATCATAGACTTGCTTACAACTATGAAGTGTAATTAAAATATGATCAACACACCTTACAAAATCAAACTCATTTTACTTTATTTCTCCATCTTATGACTCGATGGATCTTCCTTCTTCATCTTTGTTAAAATATTTATCTTCTTGTACTCCATCATGAGTCTATATTTTGCATAATTCTTCATGTCTTCATAATGTATGGTATTTAGTGATTCCTGCAAACAATTTTGAATAAAACTTGTCTATTGTTGGAATGACCAATTCCAACATAGACTCAAACTTGTGACAATAGTTGATGATACTAAATTTCACTAGTATGACAACTTGACTTTTCTTCCAACCAGAAATGACATATTGTATGTTCCAAGACATCTTAAGACTCCATCATAAATTGAAAATTGAGGTTTCGGGTAACATCGATCATGCACCCCCAAATTCTCAAGAATTTACATGAATTTTTTTAATGAACTTTCAATTCACCATGAAGACTTCTTAATGACCTAAACACATGAAATTTGACTCAAGCTCCCATTAACAAGACAAAGCTCCACATGACCATTCTGAGAACCTTTAAAATATTATCTATGACTCTATTGATTTGATCAACAAGAATCATAGAGAATATTTTAAAGCTGAATAGAATGTTCATGTGGATTTTTGTCTTTTCAATGGGAGGTTGAGTCCAATTGCATGTGTCTAGGTCATTAAGAGGTTATCGCGGTGAATTGAAAGTTCATAAAAAGTTTATGATTTTTTTTTGTAAGGGGTGTTAACTTGAACATGTACCATCTAGAAACCAAATGTATGAATGATACCTCATATTCACTGAGAACCTATTGTACTCTAGGGTCAAACATCAACATGATTGTAAATACTAAACAACTAATCATCCTATGGACATATTTCCATCTACCAAGACACTCGTCAATGAGCTCGGACACACCAAACAAACTATCCACTCTCAAAACAATTTCCTCTACTCTCCATGTGTTCCTAGGCCCTCTTGTGAGGAGTTTAAGCTCATACCTGCTCTGATACCCTATTAAAAATGGGGGAGAGTAGACGTTTATTTACACACATCAAATAATATGTTTAGCGCTCTATTCAATACATGTAATTGTACACATATAAATACAACAAGATCTGTCGTGAGATAGACAAACTACCTTGATCATGAAATCTATCTAGTCGAGGGAATACCTCGAACCATTCTAGGAAGCATCTAGTTGGGGAAAATCTCTCACATTCAAGCAATTTCAACAACCTCCTACAAGCTAGGAACAAAGTCTCTACGTAGATACCAACTCTTTCTAATATTAAGGTCAATAACCATTACAACCACATATGAGATCACACCTAATATAAGTAGGAGTTACATATTCCAAGAACATTTATATAGTATTGGATTATAGAGTACATAGCTACTCTTAAGATTTAAGATAAATTTATGTTAGTTTTATAATTACTCATAATATTTTACTTTTTTAAGGCTACAAAAAATATTATAATTTAGCACTCATTTGATAGTGAGGAAATAATTGTATGATTGTATACATTCACGTTTAAGATAAATTGATATTGGATTAATTTTTAAAAGTTGTGATCTACATAGTTTTTTTTAAAGCCACAAAACATATTATAATTTAATGATCAAATGATAGTGAGTAAATAATGTTATGACTGTATACATCCAAGTTTAAGATGAATTTACACTCGTTATACATTCAAAATTCCTTACATAAATATCCACTAAAAATGCATTCAAAGTTCCTTACATAATAATAATATCCACTAAAAATGCATTCAAAGTTCTTCTGGATTTGAACTTGTGACCTCTTAAGAGGAAACACATGTTCTTAATCATTAGGCCCACTCAGACCACTAAAAAGATGCATTCAAAGTTCCTTACATATTAATACCTATTAACTATGTAATGGAAATATTAATACTTACAGCTACATAATGGTAATGCACCCTAATAAAATTGCAAACATTACTTTATTATTATTATATTTTGACATATAAAAATTAAAAATAATGTTTTTTTATAAAAAAGGTTTAAAATATATATATATATATATATTAAGTAAAAAAGATGGATCATGTTATGTTATGATAAGCAAGGTACAATAACTGTTTGTGATGCCCGCTGTCCCGCCTAAATAGGAAACCGAGATAGCTGGGCATCCTGTGCCAAGTGTTTCCCATTTAACAAAATAGACATGGTTCTGTCCTGCCCGAAGGAAACCATGACTGTCACTTATGAAATTCAAACTGTATGCCATAAGCTAGTTGTAAGAAAACTAAAAACTAACTGAGCTAAAGCTTAATGCAGAATAGAAAATGGACTCCTAACCAAGAACATCATTGAACCTTTTTGCATGTACGCTTCTCCTCGTTCCCATGCTGTCGCCAGCCTGCTGGAAGCACGTAAGTCTGCGCACACGTTGGGCATTGCCACTGTGGTAGATTTTTGGAGTGGGCCGCGAAAAGCATGTCCAGCCGCTGATCAATTCTGGCAAGGCGAAAAACCTGGTTGTCCATCAGACTTCTGAGCTCGAAGATGAGAGCGAGGTACCCCGAGTCGGTGAAGGGTGGCTGCTCTTGCCAGTGGTTGTTGACGGAGGCAGGGTGTCTGGGTTCCATTGCTTCTTTGCTTGTATGCTCCGAGCGGTTGAGAGACTGGGTCTCCGTCCCCATGGTTGCGTCGGGAGGGGTCTCTTCTTCGACAAAACAGGTGGTGAAATGCTCCTCTGGGCTGTTGTCTTTGATACCAATCTGAATGTCCACAGGCGGAGGCTTGTCTTCCAATCCAAACTCGGTGGGTGGGTTCCAATTGTCTGAGACTGTAAACAGAGGGAGCTTGGGGTAGCTCTGCATGGCATCCTCCAAGGCAATTTCTTCCACGTACGCCATGGGAGGTGTTCGCGGTTTCCTGCACCTTCGAGTGGACACCATGGCCAGCGCCTGCTCAAACTTCCTCTGTCTCTGGCGTCGAGACTCGGCCGTGTACCAAGCGGCACCCCTGCGCGGCTTTCCTCATGCCCTGGGCATGGTGGAGACCCTGGGGATGACTAGGGTTCCTAGAGGATGGACTGCTCTACTCCAGAGCTTCAATGGGGCCTTGAATCTCTGCGTCGGTGGAGTGAACTGTTGTTGCTCTAGTGGAATGAACACTGCAATGAACAAATGCCGGTCAATGCTATCAATTCCGGTGATAAGGCGAAGAGAAACCGCGACCGCCATAGCCATTAAGGCTTGATGTTGAGTACGCTGGTGGCTGATATTGTTCCCTTGCGCGAAGAGGCTCGTCGTTTGGTTACGGCTGCTGTAATCCATGGTGTGTTAATGGCTGAGGGGATGGTCGCCGGTGGATGCATAATATTGCGTCCCAGCATCAATCCGCGTGGCTCTGATTTGCTACGTGGCACCCCATCCGGGGAAAGAAGATTTAAAATATTAAACATTACTTTATTATTATTATATTTTGACATATAAAAATTAAATATAATATTTTTTTATAAAAAATTATAAAATATAAATTTAAAATATTAAAATTAACAACATTATTTTATTATGCCGAAAATATATTTAGTGTTAGGTTTTGTAGAAACTATGTTAACTGATTGAGAGAGTTTCTAAAACCATGCCTTCTAAACAACCTTATACCCACAAGCCTCATGTAAATAGGAATAAGTTTTGCCTCAAACCTATCAACCCAAAACTTGTCAACCAAACCAATACCACTGCCTTTCCACCAATCATCTATCCTTTGGATAGATTACTGTCTCTCCACTGTTCAACAAGCATTTACTGCGAATGGTCGTCTCCTTTCATGCTTTTCCATGGCGTGCTAAGACCTTTATCTATATGATGACGTGCAGCCAAGCTTGCTTATCATTACAAACTGCCTCCTTTCAGGCTTATCTCTATGGATTTCTACAAGATTTTGCGCCTTGCTATGGATTTGAATCATCCTCTTCCGGCTTGACAGACAAAGGCTCTGCTTCCCCATTCGAACCAGCGTCCTCAACATTCAAAAAATCTGATAGAGGGTGTTAAGAGGAGACTAAAAGGATAAAACCCTGTCTCTTAAGGGAAGTCCGTCCGCCGAATGAAGTGAATACCTCCTTGGATACTGATCTGTCTCAATTTTGGATTAAAAAAGAAAATGCAGTTATAAACACTACCTCAAGCGTGTTGGGGGTGGGGAGACAAGAAAGTAGCGAAAAGGAGATGGGAAAAAGGAAGAAGTCGGAAAGATGCTGCAATCACATAAAAGCACAGCATTGAACAGAGGATGTACAGTGTAAACCCTTGCTGCTAATAGCACAGTGTAAGAATATTGTATATTTTTTTGTAACCAAACTCTATAATTCATTCTTTTCTCAATTAATATAGTCCTTGAGTTTTTTAATCCCTACAGGGCTTTCTCATGTGTAATCCTGTGCTTAATTTATGGTATACATTCATATAGTTTGTTGTTCTCTTTAGACTGTTCACGCACAGTCTGTAGCAAAATTGTTTGTTCAGATATTTATTATTCTCCATGATTCTAGCTTTCCAATGGACCATTCTGGGCCTCATTTGGCCAAGTAGAACTCCAGATACCTACCTCCACGCACAGTATTTTTTTAGCAAAATTGTTTGTTCAGATATTTATTATTCTCCATGATTCTAGCTTTCCAATGGACCATTCTGGGACTCATTTGGCCAAGTAGAACCCCAGATACCTGCCTCCAAAGTTAGCGTGTCAAAATTGCCAATGTGCTTGAAAATACATGCCTAATTTGGGCATTTTATTAAAATTCTAATTTTAAACTATGTTAATAAATTTAGTAACAAAATAATTTAAATTAAAAAATTATTAAATAAAATTATTAATATGTACAAATGGGGGATTGTAATTGAACTCTTTTGGAGAGTCCACGCATGGTACAATTTTCTTTTTCTTATTATATAATATTTATAATACATTTTATTATATTATATGTGGTTTATATATATTAATTTTGGTATAATGATTAAATAATAATTAAAATAATACTCAATTAATAATTAATTAAATTAAATATTAATATTTACATATAATATAATTAATTGATTAATCCAAATTAATTAAATTAATAAATTAAATAATAATTACAAATTAATTAATTATATTTATAAAGTTAAAATACATTTTTTACATTTTTAAGCCGAACTTTGAATAAGCATCATTTTCAATCACAAGTCCAAATTCAGCAGAATAAGTTGGGAAGCTTGTGAGAAACCACACTCGATGAAGAAATCAAAGGGGAAAATCAAGAAAAATGAAAATCCCTCAACATTAACCAAACCAAGCATAATAGTAACAATATGACCAAAATTTACATAAAAGGTCCCCATTATTATTATGAAGATAATAAAGTAAAAATGAGGGTTGTTGTTTTACCACAACAATGGCTACATGAGAAGAAGCAATTATCTCTGGTTAAAAAGATAATGAGATCAAATTTATTCAAAGGTTGAATTGATGAATTCTATCAAGTCTTCAAACAATAAAACATTTTCCATGAATTGATGAAGAAATATAAGTTCTATAAAGATAAAGACTTGAAACAAACTGAGTCTAAAACCATGAATCCATGTTGTTAGGGAAATTTATTTAATTTTAAATTTACTTCATGTGAGTGATAGAAGAGGTATAGATAGGGAGTTTAAACAAAGTATACATCCATTTATGTAAATAATCTCATTTACCCAACATCTCTTAGGTGCCAGCTAGCGTCCATAGCCCCAACAAAGTTGTCTTAGTACCACCACACAAGCATAGCCTAACGGTTCATAATTTCTTTTAAAAATTGGGTGAAGAGGGTGGGGTGGTACAAGAGATTTTAAAGACAAAAGATATAATACTTATAAAGTTTTGACTCCCTCATATTTCTCTTCAACCATCAATCTAGAGGATTTTATGTGAAGTGGAGGGATGGGTGGGATTCATCGAGTTGGACTTAAGCCGATTTTTTCACTATCACTTGGAAAATATGAATGTTCCTCCAAGGAAAGAATTAATGTAAGAGGACTTAGAATTTCATAAAGATGTTCCTTTAAGATAAATGAAAACCCATGAAATTGGCAGAGTAAAAATTTTCCATGCATACCGACCAATGTTAGGTAAGAAAAAATTTAAAATTTTTCTATATAAATAGTGGTAATACCACTAAATCCATATAGGACAGTTGCAAAAGAAAAAAAAAATTCCAACCAAAAAAAAAGATAAAAGAAAAACCATAATGAAAGAAACCTCAACAAAATTATTTAAAATGTCTCAATAAAAAAATGAAGAATAAAAATACTCAACAAAAAAACATGAAGAATAAAAATACATATTTTTCTAAAGTTGAGATTTCAATGAATTATATCCCGAAGATTTATGATTTATTTAAAAAAAATCAAACTCTAGATAGCATTGATGATAGAAAGTGAAGCTAAATAAAAAGTTTCTTCCCTCGATTTTTTTTTTTTTAACATTAAGTCTCATTGAAAACATCTTAACAATTATATTCAATGAATGTTAACGATTATCTAACCAAGATGAGGCTTGTTGCTATATTCAATGAAAGTTAAATAAAGGTTGCTATATTCAATGAAAGTTAAATAAAGGTTGAGAGAATCCAGCGCGGTTATCCCATCTTACTGGGGTGTTGCTTTTTCTGCAATACAGAGCTTCAAAAGAATTCATTTTCAGAGAGACATGATACCTTTTTTTATTTTCTAAAACACTTCAATTTTACATATCACATTATAAAAATAATTAAAATGAACCCACATGATCCCATGCATATCCATTATTTCGAATGACCAAAAAGGTCATGGACAAAACATAATAAGAGGATTTTTTTTTAAATCATTCATCCAGTCCTATATCTTTGAATGCTGGTATTTGTTTGGGTAAATTCCCTCATACTCATAAGGTCCACCCACACAAATATTTCTTTTTATTTTCATAAATATTATATAGAAAATTAGAAAGTATTTATTTTATTTCTTTAAAAATATTTTTATATTTTTATATACTTTTTTTTTAATTTTAATTTAAAATTAAAATTTTGTTTTTCTTTATTCAATATTTTTTCCATATTTTAAGAAGTCTTAATTATTAAATATGTTTTTTTCCTTTACTTAAATATTATATCTCCAAAATTAGAAATTATTTATTCTATTTCCTATTCACATTATTTTTAAATTTTAATTTAAATTAATTTTTTATTTCTTTATATTTCATTTTTTTAATAAAATGCAATTTATAATAATAATAATAATTTGTTTTTAAGATCACAATCAAACTAAATATTAAATTAGTAAATAAAATCCTCTTATTTATTTATATTAATGACAGTAACCAAATTTTAAAGATGAAGTTTTTCATTATTTAACATTTACAAGTTTAATTGTATATTAAAATGATTTATTAAACAAGAAACTGCATGAGAAACATTATAATTTGATACACATTACTTAATTTCTATACCATTCTAACATGGTTAATATGAGTTGCTCCACTTTTATATAGTAGCTTACAAACTTTGTTTTTTGAAATTTAGTGAGAATAAATTATTTTTAATAATAATTATATATAATTAATAATATTAATTATAACTATCTATTATGATGATCCGGATTATTTTTGACACGACATGCGAGAAATGATTACAATGAGGCTCTGAAACCCTTTTTACAATAAGCATGAATGCCAAAAACCCTAGACATCCAAAAACCTAACCCTAGGAAATGAAGCGCCAAAAGTCATGTGGGCCCCGTTTGGGTAAGTGAGTACATCAACTTCCCGGGGTCATAAATTTTTCATACGATCTTTGTTTTAGGCGTGTGATAGCTCGTTGGAAAGGTATCATTGAGGAGATTCATTTTGGGGGCTCAACCATGTCTTCATTTATCATTGAGAACCTCCATCTCAAAAAAGGAAAGGTATCATTGAGGAGATTCATTTTGGGGGCTCAACCATGTCTTCATTTATCATTGAGAACCTCCATCTCAAAAAACCTTCATTTGGGCCCTCAAAATGGCCCGGAAGATAAAACCTGCTAAAAATAGTAAATTGTCAAAATTGCCAGAAAACTGTTTTGAGCCATTTGGAAAAGGTAGGTGGCCACTGATATCCACCTAGATCAGATCATATGATGACCATAGTTAATACATTAAATTTGATCTATAAGATTTATATAGGGTATTCTAAGAAAAAATGTTTTTCATCTTCAATTATTTTTGTGTCATAAACACCATAATTTTTTAGACTCATAATGTTTTAGGAATTGTTTAATCCTCATTTCATTAGTTATTGTGAGGATTTGTTCTTATTTTAGCATTGTGAATAAATATGTAAATAATGAGATATATAAAAGATCAAACATAAAAAAAATTGAGAGCTCATTATATTCTCAACAATATTTTTCTACAATATTTATGGTTAAAAGTTCATTTATGTTTTTTTTCCACATGAAAAAAATCTCTATATATTCAAAAGGATATATAAATGTACAGCAGCGATCTCCGCCAAAAGTTCATTTATGTTGTTAATATAAGATCTTTCAAAAAAATCTTCTCTAACTACTTCAATATTCACAATGTAAATAACATAAATTCTTTCATGATTCATTTTATAGTTCCTTCTCCCATTCAGTTTGGCATTATGTGTTTACACTATGTAAGAAATATAGTGGCATTTATTTCATTCCCCACTAGAAAATGATCTTCCTGTCTTTAATTTTTATTATGTTTTGGGGTTTTTTTAACCATAACAATGAGTTAATCTTGAAATTTGTCCAAGTCATAAGAAGCCAATTATATATTTTGAGCCAATGAAAATTAAGTGGGCAAGCACACTTTAGAAAACTCTAGTATATAAAATATTTTATTAAAATTTTGAAAGAAGTAATTTGATTATTATATTATGAAAAACACATTTCAATAAAATTATTTACTTTTATTATTGAATTATAAAATATTATGGAAAATTCTATTTTTTAAGTAATGTTTTACCTCTCTTATGCACTAGGTCCATAGCCCGGACAAAGTTGTCTTAGTACCACACAAGCATATCCCCAAGTTGTCTTAGTACCACACAAGCATAAGGTCCATAGCCCGGACAAAGTTGTCTTAGTACCACACAAGCATAGCCCCAAGTTGTCTTAGTACCACTCAAGCATAGCTCGGTTGCCAACTAGAGGCTGGTTCATTACCCCAACAGGTTTGTTTGTGCTTCCCACACATATATGCTTTCAACCTTCTTTTACCACCCTTTTAATAAGATTTATTTAGAGAATTTCTTTTAAAAATTGGATAAAAGGGTGGAGTGATACAAGAGATTTAAATACAACACATATAATATTTATAAAGTTTGGACTCCCTCATGTTTCTCTTCAACCATCAATCTAGAATCTTTTATGTGAAGTGGATGGATGAGTGGGATTCATCGAGAGGCTTTTAATCTTATCACTTGGAGAACATAAATGTTCCTCCAAGTAAAGAATTAATGTGAGAGGACTTATAATTCCATAAAGATATCGCTTTAATATAAATGAAAACCCATGAAATTGACA
>ML847340.1:13393-26345 GCA_009831015.1 Picea engelmannii | reverse complement strand
AGAGGGCGGAAATTTCAGCCAAGTATGTCTAATTCTCAAGTGAGAATGTTATGAAAATGAAATGTGAAATGACCTTTATTTATACTAGGTCATGTAAAATAAGTTTGTCCACTAAATTAGGGTAAAACACAAAATAAGGAGGTTGAACTCCTTTATTTTTCCCCTTTACAACATAATTTCAATTTTACACAAATTAAACCCTAAAAAGATGATGTCATGCCCCCAGAGGGTGATGTTTTGGCACTTCTAGCAAGTCGTTGGGTTGTTGAAGGGGACGTTGGGCCTCCAAAGTCCATGTGTGTTAAGCCCTAAATCGTGGGACATTACCCCGTAATTGGTGCATATTACATTATTATTGTTATTTTATTTATGTCGGCTTGGGTCCATTAGTTGTAATTGTACCTCATAGTCTCCTATATATACCAATGAGACCTTTTCATTTGGAATTATCTTGTATTTGTGAATTCATGTAATGTATAAGGAGGTTTCCCCTCAAAGAGGATTATTGTCTTAATTTCTCTCTTTTTCAAGGAGTTGAGTACTTATTCTGAGGTTTTTATGCTATTTTGATATTTGGTTCTTAACATTTGGTATCAGAGCTAGACAATGCTCGGGACTAGATTTTTCAAACCCAGCCTTCTTGGCATTTTCGCTACAATTATTTATTTATTTATTTTTCTGGAAGGTTTCGACATCTGGAATTTATATGGTGTAGAGGAGACATATAGAGCTAACTTGGTTCCAAATTTTAGATCTTGGTTCATTATATTTTTGGAGATACATTCTTTTCAAGTTAGGGTTTTTTACTAGTCCCGAAACTAGTCTGAAACATGTCTTCTTGGAATTTTTGATCCCAATTTGTTTTGGATTGGTTTCAAGTTCTGAAATTTTTACAATACGAAGAAGGAATATTGAAGTATCTTGTGTAAAATTTCCATCCCTTGATTCCCTATACTCTGAAATTTATTCTCTGAGGAAATTAAGGTTTTTGGTTGGTCCAGATTTCAGTCTAAAACATGTGTTCTTGGGAAAACTATTATATCTGAAGCTACAAACCTCCAAATTGACTGAGACCTATTCCATTAGTTAGGGTACGGACCTAAGTTTTATTGGTGCAAATTTCAATTTCGGAAGTGAATACAGTGACACATGGTAGGTCGTACAAGTTCGCTCTCATGAAAGGGAAAAGATCAACACATCTTGAGAAAGTTATCATAAAATTCTCTTAGAGAACCCAATATTGGTCTAACCTGTGGGGTTGGAAAGAAGACACATCAGGCTACCTCAGGATGGAATTTTAGACTCATAAGGGCCTAAATTGAAAATCCACATCAGAAGAAAGGCTGGCTAGAAGAATAGTCTCCAAATCAAGGTTTTAAAAGGTGCGTTTTTCTTTTTTTTGGAAATTTTCATATATTTTAACTAGAAGATCCAATTGGGGTGATTCAAAAGGTGGAATAAAGTGAGATAAAAGGAGTATCACATAAATTTGGGAGAATCTTAGCTATTTTTAGGTATAGACATATTATGGTGTCTCTAAACGTAGGATTTGTCGTTACTTGTCAACACTACAACCCGGGGACAGTGTGGTTCTTCCACGTACCTAGAGTATATGGGAAGGCCCCTTTCGAACAGTTTCACATTAGACAACACTACTACGAATTTGAGCTCTCACGTACCTAGAGTATATCAAGAGACCCCCTAGAATCATGAGACCAAATGAGTAAACCTTTTGGTCATATTGTCGCTATAGTACACTGAGAAAAACACTCGAGGAGATCACTCTCTAGTACCTGGGTAGTCAAATAGAACAGTTAAGGGCATGGTCAATCCTGCTTAGTTAGTTCCCTGAGATATTGGGTCGAGTAATATTGTTGGACCCCACATGTATATCAAAGAGCTATAGCACTTGACACTCCCTTGTCTGTGAGGACCTCTTCCTAAGCCAATTAGGAATTCCTACCTTGCGGTGATACTTGGCCAACATGCCACAAAAAAAGGGAACTTCTACACCAAACAATCCCTTAGATAGTCCTACTTGGAATCTTGATGAAGGTGAAGAAATGTGCAGGGACATAGATGATTTACAAAAGAAGGCAATAAAAAAAGATGATGGATTCAACTAAAGCTAAGCTAGAAGCGATGATGGATACTAAGATGGATGGCTTAAAATGGGAGATCATGGAAGGGTTGAAAAAGTTGCTAATAGAGAGGCCACCTGAAAGTGACAATGTATCCCATGAAATTCATGATGAGGACACAAGGAAGATGAATCAAGATTAGAGAAACTCCAACTTTGGGTTGAAGACCAACCACTTTCCTAAGATCGATATGAGGAATTTTGATGGCAAGGATCCAATCACATGGATACTCCAGATGGAGCATTTCTTTGATCTACATGATGTGCCACACACACAAAAGGTATGAATCATTTCCTTATATTTAGAACCTAATCAACTTGTGTGGTATCGATGGCTTTGTTCTCACAAATCACTTGTCACTTGGAAAATTTTCACGAAAGAAATGATAGCACACTACGAGGATACAAGGAGCAATAACTTCTTCAACCAATTGATAAATCTCAAGCAAAAGGGTTTAGTTGCGGAGCACATTGAGAACTTCCAAAGATTGAATATAAAGGTAACAAATATTCTAGATGAGCACCTAATTGATGTCTTCATAGGAACTTTAAAGTATAACATTCAACATGAGGTTCACGTTTGGGAACCCAAATCATTGGAGAATGCATTCAAGGTGGCGAGAAACGTTGAAAGTAAAAATCTGGGTATGGCTACTAGAAGGACCACCCCTACCATATATCAAGAGAATAATGTTCCTTTTTCTAAACCACCTCAACCTACAAGGTTGAAACCTCAAGAATTGGATGAAATAAAATCAAAAGGTTTATGCTTTAATTGTGATAGCAAGTACAGTAAGGGACATAAGTGTGGTGAGAAGAAATTATTCTACATAGATTGTGAAGAGGAAGAAGAACAAGAACAAGAACCATCTCAATATGATGTAGAAGAGATGTCTCCCACCATATCATGTCATGCATTGGCTGGAATTAACACTCCTCAAACTCTCAAGATCGAAGGATATGTCAAAAAGAAAAAGGTAACAATGCTAATTGATTATGGTAGTACTCATCATTTAATTCATTGTAAATTAGCCAAAGCTCTCAATTTCTTTATATATCCAGCGCCGAAGTTTCAAGTAATGATTGCAAATGGAGGAACTATCAATTGCTTAGGAAAATGCCATAAGATCAATCTTACTATGGGGGAATATGTAATGAATAGTCCAATGATTTCTATACCCATGGGTGGTGTTGATGTCGTATGAGGGGTCCAATGGTTACAATCATTGGGAACAATGGCTTTTAATTTTCATGAAATTTTCATTGGAAGGAAAGGAATTTGAGTTAAGGGGTATCACAGGGAAACCCAATAAGGTGTTAAGGTCTATTGGCATGACAAAATTATTGAAAAAAGGGCAATAGGGTGTAATTGTACAACTATTCTCACTAGATGTTCAAACATCTAAGCCATTTATTCCCCTAGCTCTCCAAGGGTTCATTGATAAGAATTCCAAAGTATTTGAAGATATTCCCATAGGTCTTCCACCCACATGTGATCATGATCATGCTATTCAACTAATTCCTAGGAGTGTTCCTCCTAACATCAGGCCTTACAGATACCCTTATGCCCAAAAGAGTTAAATTTAGCGTATGGTTGAATAAATGTTAGAGGCTGGCATTATTAGACATAGCCAAATTTCTTACTCTACATCGGTGGTAATGGTACTCAAGAAAGAGGGCTCATGGCTTGTGTATCTAGATTATAGAGAGCTCAACAAAATCACCATTAAAGATAAGTTTCCCATTCCCGACATTGATGAATTGTTAAATGAACTACATGGATAAATCTACTTCACAAATTTGGATCTATGTTCAGGGTATCATCAGATTAGAATGAAGGAAGAAGATATACCAAAAACAACATTCAAAACTCATTAAGGCCATTATGAATTTTTGGTCATGCCTTTTGGCCTTACGCTCCTTCCACATTCCAATGGTTGATGAATTCCATTTGCAAGCCCTTCCTTCAAAAATTTGTGTTAGTACTTTTTTATGATATACTAATCTATAGCAAGGCTTGGGAAGACCATGTTAGACATGTTGACAAGGTGCTACAACTACTAAAGGAGCAAAAACTATATGCTAAACCATCCAAATATTTCTTTGGGGTGAAGGAGGTAGAGTATTTGGGTCATATTGTATCTCATGAAGGTGTCAAGGTAGACCCTAACAATATTAAAGCCATGTTGGATTGGCCGATTCCAAAAAAATTGAAGAATCTTAGAGGATTTTTGGGTTTGACAGGTTACTACCGCAAGTTTGTTCGGAACTATGGAAGAATAACAACACCTTTAACTGCATTAACTAAGAAGGATGCATTTTCATGGACTCGAGAGACAAATCAAGGTTTTGAAAAACTTAAAGAGGCAATGTGCAAAGCTCATGCCTTGACCACACAAGACTTCACAAAAACCTTTATTGTGGAATGTGATGCCTCGGGAAATGGTATTGGTGTTGTTATAATGCAAGAAGGAAGGCCCCTTGATTTTGAAAGTCAGCCACTCAAGGGAAAGTAATTACATAAACCCATTTATGAGAAGGAAATGATGGCAATACTACATGCATTGAAGCAATGACGCCCTTACCTAATAGGTAGGAACTTCAAGGTCAAAACAAATCATGAAAATATTAAATACTTCTTGGAACAAAGACTATCTTCAGAACATAAACAAAAAAGGGTGACCAAGATGTTGGGTTATGATTTTGAAATCATCTACAAAAAAGGGAAGAAAAATGTTGTGGCAGATGCACTCTCAAGAAAGGATGAAGATGTTGAGACATTTCTTTGTGATATCTCTATCATCCAACCTGATTGGATAACAGAAGCAAGGGATGAATGGAAGAATGGCGAAGAAGTGTGGACTCTCATTCAAAGGTTGTAGCAAGATTCTAGTGCATCTGATACATTTACCTGGAAAATTGATTCACTATGGTACAAAGATCGCTTATATTTATGTAAGAACTCCCAACTCAAACAAAAGGTACTTTTGGAATCACACACCTCTCTAGTAGGAGGGCACTCGTTATTTTTGAAAACCTATCACAGGGTCAAGAGGGATTTTTTTTGGGATGGCCTTAAAACTGGTGTCCAAAGGTTTGTGGTAGAATTTTTGTTTTTCCAACAAAATAAGGTGGAAACAATTAAGATCCCAGGTCTTTTACAACCATTATCCATTCCAAGCCAGCACTAGGAGGAGGTTTGCATGGATTTCATCATAGGGTTACCAAAGTCTGAAGGAAAGAGTGTCATCATGGTGATTGTTGATAGACTTACCAAGTATGCACACTTTTGTGCACTCTCTCATCCTTTCAAATCTAGTATAGTTTCTACCACATTCATGGAGAAAATTCAAAAGCTACATGGAAGCCCAAAGATTATTGTAAGTGACATAGATCCCATCTTCACTGAACATTTTAGGACATAATTATTTTCTTGTTTCGGTACTCAATTGGTTCGTAGCTCATCTTATCATCCTCAATCTGATGGACAAACTGAGATAGTGAACAAATGTCTGAAAGACAACCTTTGTTTCTTTGTCTCTGATAAACAAACACAACGGTTCAAGTGGTTACCCTTAGTAGAATGGTGGTATAACACTTCCTTTCATACTACAACAAAAATGACACCATTTATGGTGCTTTATGGATATCAACCACCGTCCATCACTTCTTATCTAAAAGAAAAATCTAAGGTTCAAGTAGTGGAAGATCACATTGAGCATCAACAACAAGTTGTCCAACTCCTAAAGGACAACCTGACCATGGCACATAATCACATGAAACAACAAGCAGATCAACATCGTAATGAAAGAAGTTTTGAAGTAGGGGATTAAGTATTTTTAAGACTACAACCATAAAAATATATGTCCCTCAAGCAAGATAAGAAGGATACTAAATTATCATCGAAGTACTATGGCCCTTATAAGGTGTTGCAAAATATTGGTACTATGGCATACAAATTGGAGCTGCTTGCATCTTCGTGAGTACACCCAGATTTCCATGTTTCATGCTTAAAGAAGGTTATAGGTGAAAAGATCCCAGTTCAATCTATATTTCCAGAACTTGACGAGGAAGGAAAAATCATATTGGAGCCTAAAGATATCACTGACACAAGAATTCACTAGTTGAGGAATATATCAATTTCAGAGTATCTCATTAACTGGAATAAACTACCTGCTAAATATTCCATGTGGGAAGATGAGTCTTTTATACAAAAGAATCCAGAACTACTCAAGCGTCGAGGACAACACTTGTCTGAAGGGGAGGGGCATGTTAAGCCCTAAATCATGGCACATTACCCCATAATTGGGGCATATTACATTATTATTGTTATTTTATTTATGTCGGCTTGGGTCCATTAGTTGTAATTGTACTTCCTAGTCTCCTATATATACCAAGGAGACCTTTTCATTTGGAATCATCTTGTATCTGTGAATTCATGTAATGTATAAGGAGGTTTCCCCCTCGAAGAGGCTTATATTATGAATTTCTCTCTTTTTCAAGTTGTAGAGTACTTATTCTAAGGTTTTTTATGCTATTTTGATATTTGGTTCTTAACAATGTGGCACCATGGGAAGTGTCTTAATATCCATCAATCATGCTAAGCCATCATCAAACCTCGCCACCATCAATAAAACCCTATCCCAAGGTGACGTCAAGCCCAAAATCATAGTGTATGGTCTCCAAAGGCAAATCATTGGGCAAATGAGGGATATGTATCTTCCTTCAAGGTGTCTTCTCTTTCCTTCAAAGGCAACACCCATCATCTGTCAACTCCCAAGGTGTGGGTCATGGCATCCAGTATGTTGGATTCTTGCCCCAATGAAGGCCCAATCTAGGCTTGTTCCTTCTAAAACACCCACCAAGCAAGGTCTTGCAAAGACAAATGAGTGTGCCCTCCAAGGGTATCAAGTCAAATGCATCACGACAATTAAAATTACATTTAAGACAAGAGCCACCTAAACATGTGCATTAAAACTAGCTTTTCAAATTAAACAAGTGTTCAAAGACCCTATGCAACTTGCCAAGTTTAGGTATGGGAGGGTTGTTATGGTGACCTATTGGGTGAGTCATTCCTCAAGTCAAAGAGTGTTTCCTGGGTGGACCCTCTCTAAGTCATGCAAAGAAGGTGAAATGAACGGGGTAAAACATTTGGGCATGGGGTTCATGACATACAAGGGTTCGTATTGTCTCATTTATGGGTGCCTTTGTAGAGGGTGTGCTATACCTTCATTTTCAATGCAACCTTTTTCCAAGCCCGTTTATTTCCATTAATTAATTAATGTGTTTCCAGGTTGAATCCAAAGTGGGACTTCTAACTAATCATGAAAAACATTGCCCACCTTGACTCTACCCTGGTCACATTGTGCTTCCCTTAGTTGAAGACAATGCGTGGGACTTCTTCCTAAGCATGAAAAACATTGCTCTACCTTGGTTGCCATTTTTAGATTATTATTTATTTTACTGGTCCCATTATTTTCTTATGAGAGAGATTTCATTGTCCTCGGGATCCTTGGGCGAGCATCTAGAAGGTTTATGATTAGATTTTATCTTTTTCCAGCTATAAGCCTCTGGGAATTCATCCCCTTCTTCCCACGAAATGAGGTACAATCCCTTCTTGGGTCAGTACACCTGAAAATCTCAAAAGATGAGGAGACGAAAAGGATGAAGTGTTGAAAATGATAGGTATGATCAGGAATGGTATGATGACTCATCAAGGAGACCTCCCAGTAGAAAACCTTTCCCCAAGGGTGACCACTTACTAGGGTGCAATGTCAACCACCAAGGTGAAACAAGGCAAAGAGCATAATTTCCAAGAAGATGTTTTATAACCAAGAGTAGCTTTTAATGCAACACATTCAATTGCGTCAAGTATTAAAGTTACACTTACCACAATACTTGACTTGTATCTTATGGAGCAAGACCCATTGTCTTCCAGAAACAAGTTGATGTGGTGGATTCCATCATGATGAATCAAAGAAGTATGGTGGTGAAGCGGCTCTCCATATGTTTAAGTGGACATCACAAGTCAATCCATCCCTTGGAACTCCATGTCTGCAATCTGAGGGCCTCGAGACATCATCACCTTAGTTATCCCTAGAAATGGGGGATCGCATCTTGCTCCTACTTAGGGATATGTACTCATTGTAGAGTGCATGAGAACCTCAACATCTCTTGGTTCAACTTGTGTCTACACACACTGACACAACAAGTTGTAAAATCTAGGGTGGCCCACTCACCCTTCGCTCATATAACCAAAATCCAAAACTTCAAAATTGACAACTAATCTAGAAAACAAATTTTTGTACCTTTTTTCATACAATATGATGAAACCAAAATATGTAAATCAATAATACAAGTAGAGAAAAATGAAAATAAAAAATGAAATGTAACTAAACTATCATGAGAAATCAAGATACAAATGCAAGAAAACAATATGACCTACCTACTTACCTGGGGCCTAGGCCCTGAAGAGGTCAAGTTCCCTTGATGTACAATCGAAGAAGAGACCCATCCACTGGTAATGGAATCTTTCTCCCATTCATGGTAGACAAGCAATATTTTCCTTCCTTGTACTTCTTCTTGACGATGTAAGGGCCAAGCCATAAAACATCATTCCTCTGATCATATTTAGGCTCGCCTCTCTTGTTATCCCACATGAGTGTAAGGCTCCCTTCATTGTAGTTAATATAAGGTATATTATCAATGTAAGGGTATAAAGTTGGTTCTGCATTAACCACATCTTTAATGACCTTTTCACGTTCCTTGTCTCTCTTATCTTCTTCTTTCTTTAATATCTTGATGGTCCCTATCTATTTTCCTTGGAATTCTAAAAGATTTTCCTTGTATTTGTATGTCTTTGGAAGCAAGGTGTTTATACAATCCTTTTGTAGAAAAGGAAAATCTTGAGGATCGTACTCAATGATATAGTGGGAACATCAAACTCACACTCACTATGATAATCAAGTCTGAAAATATCCATGACATGCTTCTTGACCACCTACCTGCTATATAGGATCTCAAAGGTGCCATCCCCCATGGGAATGTGTGCATGGGTGAGATCCATGCTAAGAAAACCACCAAGAGTAGTAGCCCAAATTATCGACAAAAGCATGCCCTAGGCATCTACAACATCAATAACCACTATGTTCACAATGAGGCTAATATGAGGGAAGTCCAACAAATACACGTCAACGTCTTCTATGAGGCCATAAACCTTGACCATTTTTGAATTAATGCCACAAACGTTCCATATGGGCGTGTCATCTTCAAGCCAAGTTGGTTCATGACCTTCAGGGACATCACATTTTCTAAGGCTCCTGAATCTAACATGCAATTATTTAGACGGAGACCATTTGTAGCTACAAAAATATAGAAAGGAGGATTATCATCCTCTCGCCATCCATGATACATAGTAATTAAAATCACAAGAGGGTCTTATGCTTCGATTGGTACCTTCAGTACTTTCAAGACTTCTCTTATGACATAATAAATCTTTCACATTTCCACCATAGGGACTGACATATTCATCCTTTCAAATATGGTTGGGACATCTATGTTCAATTGGATCTCTTCATCCACCTGTGCTGGTTTTGGAAGTAAATCATGAACTAGAGGTGGGGGATGTGGGATGGCCTTCCCTGTTGGCTGAGGGGGAGCTTCCTTTCTTGGTTGAGATGGATATTATTTCTTTGGTGGTGGTTGAACTGAAGTCTGTGGAAGAGGGACAAGATTCTTATTCCTTCTAGCATAAGTCATGATTTCCCTCTTCTTTAACTCTCTCCTCTGATCCTCAGTCAACTAGTTGAGCACTCTAAGTCGACCTTATTTGGATCCCCTTTTGTAGACTTCATCAAGTTGTTCCTGCATGATGTCCACATACTCATTATCATCATCCTGGAAAGAACCGATCCTATCTATGAAATTCATACAGTCAGGGGAGTCCTCTTCTCTTCTGGGGCATTCCTCCTCTTGATGATGTTCCTGACAAGGACAACACCACTATGATTCTTTAATGTTGACCATCCCAACATGTTTGATAGTATCAGGATCCTTTGCCTCTTGTTGAGGCCTTGGCTTCCACCTTGTAGCATCCCTTTGTTGCCTAATGAATGGAGGTCTTGGAGCACACTGATTTCTTTCCAAATTCTCCAATCGGGTCATAACCTGATTTTGGGTCTAGAAAAACTGAGTATTCATTTGATCAAGTTTCTGGGCTATGAGAGCTATTGGATATAGTGCACTATTGCTTGATACCTTCATCTTTACTTCTACCTTGGCACGAGGATACTGAAAATGATCAATCTTGGAGTAGAGAAGATTCTCCTTGATCTTTTCACTGTATTATTTGGCTTGTACCAAAGTGGTGGGCTTCTTATCTTCTTATCCCTTAGGATGAAGCCAAATTTACCTTCAAAGGTATTCACACAGAGGAGACAGACAACTACTTCGAATGGGCACAAATCCTTAGGGATTTGGTTATGTAGCTTATCAAATATGTCATTTAATTCACTCACTATCTTGTTCTGCTTCTTTTTAATTTGGCTGAACTAGGTCATAAGTATTTCACTATCCTTCTTTGTTTCCCATTTGTTCTTGAACAACTTAGTGAATGTTGATTAAGGTTGGTTGTCATTGATTTCAACCCTTGAAGAAAGCCCCACAACACAAAGGTTTGGGTAATGGACCCAAAATTGTTTGATGTAAATATGACTCATTATTGTCTTGTCATGGTTGATAAGAAGTAAATATGGATGAACTCCAAAGTGGTCCCCTTATGGTGAAAGCCCTCACGGGAAGACGCTTTGTAGAGTAAGAGAAACCATGCTTAATTGTGGAATAATGAGATGAAGGACAATGAATTTTTCAGGTAAACTATCCTAGATGGATAGTGCTTGTCATTCCATTTCCGGTGGTATGTGGAATGTCACATAACTCCTCATGGTTAGAGAGTTATGGACGTGAGAAGTTGGAGACCCCAGGTTTGGGTAATGGACCCAAGTTTGTTTGATGGATAACAGTATGAGTTATGATATATTTTTAGATAGTACTATTCTATATGAATAGTGCATGTCATTCCATTTCTGGTGGTATGTGGAACGTCACATAATTCCTCACGGTTTGAGAGTCATGGCCTTACGAAGTTGGAGGACCCTCATATGTCATCTAGAAGCCCCAAAAGGTCAAAGTAGTCAAAGTGGTTTAAGATATTTTAAAAGGTAAATAATAAAGTGAGGTAATGAGTGTATTATAATTCAAAGTGAATACAAAATAAATTATTTCAATAATAAATTTAATGGAGAAATCAGAAGTGGGTTAACCCTAAAATAAGGAAAGTGGGGCCAAGTGACCTAGAATATGTTTTTAAGGAAGCTACTTGGAGAGTATAAATAAGAGGCAAGGCTCTCTCATTTTAATCACACTTGAGAATATTGAATATATATAGGTGTCTGAGGTAACCAAGGATATCTAAGCCAAAATTTTGAGGGAAGGTGAAGAAACGAAGGCTGAAATGCAAGGAAGGATAAATTCTTTTGATGGTGCTTTCTAAGGTATGTTATTTACATGTCATCTCACCATTTTCGCTATAACTTTTTTTTCTATAGTGATTCAGACCATGAAATTAATATGCCATTTAGAAAACATATCCAAGTATCTGTGGTAAAAAATTCAGCTTGTGGCTCATTGTATTTTTGGAGTTACACTCCGTTGAAAATAGGGTATGTGGCTAGTCCTGAAACTAGTCAAAAACAGGTGTTTCGGGTAAAAACGTCATAATTTCTTCATAACAGATCCAAATTTAGTGAAACAAAATGTGTTGGTTAGGGTACCGTCTATAGTATTCTATGTAACATTTTTAGATCAATTCAACAAATATTCCATGTGGGGCACACTCTACAAGGTCACTCTCTAGAATAAGCCAAAATTCAACAAGGTATGCCATTTTTGCTATAACTCCTTGTCTGAGAGGTTCCAAGTAGTGACACCTGGAGAAAATGTATAAAACACACTAAAGAACATTTTGTATCAGTTTCAGATATTTATACATTATAGATACAAAGTTATGATTACTTCAAGTTAGGGTTGTTGACTAATCCAAAACTAGGCATGTGAGACTAAAGAAAATTTTGATGAAAATGCTAGTCTCTTGTTGTTGAAGTTAAGGAAGGTTTGAAGGAATGTGATCATATACACTAGGTCTATTACATAGCTACAAATCATATTTGGATGATGAAATTGATGAGGGCTTTTGGTTGAGGTACATTTTGAGTACATGGTTGAGACAAGTAGTTGATGAGTTGGCACATACATGAGGTGTATAGTTGATGATGTTGGTACATATTGATGAGTAGTTGAAACATGATTGGTACATACTTGGTACATGTTTGGATGCACTTGTTTATGGTATATGTTGATTACAGGTTATTTGGTACAGGTTGGTGCATGGTTGATGCACTTGTTTATGGTACAGGTTGATTACAGGTTGAGGTACAAGTTGATGCATGGTTCAGATTTATTGGTACAAGTTTACAGCGGTATATATCACAGTGATAGGTTGAAAGTGGTTCCATCATTCTACTTCTACTTCAGGGCGGTTGGACGGGGCAAGGACATGTGGTTGTATCCACCTTCCGGTTGTAGCCGGAGAACATAGGGGGTTGTAGCCTCCTTCTGGTTGTAGCCAGAGAATTGGGGAGTTGGAGATTCCCTCAGGTTGTAGCCTGAGAAACTAGGGGGTTGGAGCCTCCTTCCATTTGCAGCTGGAAAACAAAGGAAGTTGGTTCTTCCAATGAATGTAATTCTTCAAGACAT
>ML847339.1:0-19057 GCA_009831015.1 Picea engelmannii | reverse complement strand
AAGAAAATACTTATGCACACAAAACTTCCACTTTTCATTAAGAATACACACAATATAAATACATTTACAAAGTTGTTGTTAGATCCAACTTATTCTAAACTTGAGAGAGAGCTTGTGAGAATCTCTCAATAACCTCCAACAAATCCAAACCAATTTCTAACGAGTCCTATTGTAAGCAATATCTCCAACATAATCTTCTTCCTCTGGTGACCATTCCCATTCCAAAAAATTTCACCCCAATCCATATTATATATATATCTAATTTGTGATATATATATATATATATATATATAATATTAAAATATGAAATATATACGAAATAATAAATATATATTTAATAATGAGCCCTCATCCTCCCTGTCTTTTTTCATTAATGGTGATCATGTGCCCTCTTACTGACAAGTAACATGAGCAACATGAAGAGATCATAGAGAAATCCTGGAGAAGTACAGAAAAAGATAGGAGGATCAGAGGACAATACTCCCTCCATGTTGGAGCTAAGTGAAGGATTCAAAGAGTTTTGCGCAAGCCTTAAAAATCAAGTAAATATTTCGTTGGATGCCAAAATTGACAAATTAAATGAAGAACTAGTGTAGTGCAACAAAAACTACCACGACATGAGAGCAGAGCTTGAAGCAATAACAAATGGGATTAGAAGCCTCGGCAACTCAACTTCACAATGGGGGCCTCACCAATCACATTGTTCATCCAACATGGGGACATTTAATAATGGAATTCCCAATAAGAAGATTATTGTTCCATAATTTGATGGATCGGACGTAAGAGAAGCAACAAGATGGGTAAAGAAAATCGAGCAGTACTTCAGGTATTACCAAATTTCTAATGATGAAGAAAAAATTAATGTTTCATTTATTCATCTGAAGGACTTTTTGTATGACCACTTCCTATGGTGGAGAGAAAAATCCAAATCTCCAGCAAGAGACTAGGTTGCATTCAAAAAAAAAGTTTCCTACATTTTATCGACACAAAAGAAAAAAGGGGTTTTTGTTAGACTCACCTGATTACAATAGTCTGATATAGTGGAGGATTCTTTTCAGGATTTACACATGTTAGCCACTCATGTCCCTAATATATCAGAATATAGGTTACTTCAAATAGCCTTATCAGGATTGAAGTAAAATATTTGAATTGATCACAAATTACTTGATATTAAGGATATCGAACAAGCTCATGAGAAAGATAAAATAACTGAAAACAAAGATAAAGTATATCAAAAACCATTATGGCTCTCACTCAAAGACTCTAGCTCCAAATACTTTACCCATCACAAAAGGAGATCACCACTAGTCACAAGACACGATAAATACCGATTTTTAAATGTAATGCACCTAATTGGAAACCAGGACATAAGTGCAAAGACAAAATGTTTTTTCATTGCAAAATAGACAAGAGTGACAACGAAATGGACAAAAAAGCAGGGGACGTATCTTCACCCAATGAAGAAACAAATAATGAAGACTCATGAAATTCCCATGAGTTAGGAAATCAAAACAAAAATATGACACTCTATGTCGATGACAGGTATTTCTCATCCCCAAAATATGAAATGTTATGGCTATGTTAAGAAAACTAAAGTAACAATCCTCATAGATAATGACAATTCACATAACTTTATAGATACAGAGATAGCAAGGCAATTAAACATATCCATTCATCCTACCTTTGAATTTCAAGTCTCCATCCCAGGAAATATGACTCTATCATGTGATGGGAAATGCCACAAGGTAAAAGTATCCATGAATGAATACACATTAAATTCTCTTATGTATCCTATGCCAATCAAAGGGGTATATATTGTCTTGGGAGCCCAATGGTTAGCCACGCTTGGTACTATTGGATTAAACTTACAAGAGCAATTTATAAGGTTTTATCAAAATGGGGGAATGTACGAATTACATGGAATTAACTGTCCTCCCCCACAAATAGTCTCATCCAATAGAATGGGAAAAAATATTACAAAGGGAGCCCAAGCTTATTTCTTACATTGCTATGCAATAGAGGGAACTAGTAATGAGGACACAAATGATGATCCCAATAAATTGGAGAAAATTCTTGGAAAATGTAACACCATTTTTTAGGAACTTCCTCATCGACTTCCTCCACCTTGTTTGAGAGACCACATCATAGAATTAATCCTTAGTTCCGCATCAATTTGAATTTCTTTTTATCGATAATTGCACCAAAAAAAGACAAAAATTGAGCGCTTTGTTCAAGAATTATTAGACTGAGGTGTTATTACATGAAGAAATAGTCCTTTCTTAGCTCTGGTCATACTTGTTAGGAAAAAGGATAGATCATATAGACTCTGTATTAATTATCAAGCATTGAAAAAAATTACAATAAAGGACAATTTTTTTATTCCAATTCCATGGTGCTAAATATTTCTCCAAGCTAGACCCGAAATCAGGTTATTACCAAATAACAATTCGAGATGAAGATGTTCCCAAAAAATATTTTTGTACCCATGAAGGGTTGTACGAATTTCAAGTCATGCCTTTCGGTTTTGTTGATGGGGGCCTAAATCCCTTGACTCAACAGCAGGAACCAAACTCGCCACCGAGGCCCAATTAGACTCTATAGCGTTTGGAGTGGAATGGTTCTCCAGATCTTACAATCTGGCCAAATTATCGATGATCTTTTGTGCTTTTCAGGTGAAGGCTCTTCCTTCAGTTGGGATAGTTCTTCTCGATATTCTCTCTTAGATGGGGGCTGATATGAGATATGAAAGCCATTATAAACCAACTTGAAAAATACAGGACAAAAATTTTAACTATTGGGAATGGGTCAAGCTTGGGATAACCCATTGCTCGAGCATGCAGACAATGATTTTATGCCAAAGGGCCTAGTACTAATACTCTAACCGAATGAGCATCTGAATATTGTCTAAGAAAACTACTTAACATAAATAAAATGTATACGTAATCAATATCATGGCAAGCGAAATAATTCATCTACCAAGAAGCTCATCACATAGCTGAGGTAAACTACTTAGCATAAAGAAAAAGAAACACATATGTAATCAAGATTACGGTAAGAAAAATAATTCATATACTAGGAAATTCATCACATAGAAGCACAACGATTTACTTTCATCATTTAAAGCAAAGAACATCAAAACATTACACCAGATAACTTGACAATAGAATTAATTGCTCTTACTCATTCACTGCAACATTCATGGAATAGGAAAGGAAGTAATTCTTCTCCAACTCCAATCACATACATCTGATAAAAAATAGCTCGTCTTTGGTCCAAAGGGGCTTCTTAATTCATAGCAGTCTCAAAATAATTATCAACAACCAAAATAAAAAGCGTTCTTACAACAACCATCGACAGTTTGACCATCAGTCGATGTCCCTATTTATAATATAAAGTCTTAATAGTAATTAATGGTAAAATACAATTTGAGCTAATAAAAAATTGCCACGTGGCGTTATCATCTAATAGTGTTTCAACAGTCCACCCGAGTTGTTTCTTGACAAGGGTGGGCTCTTTCATAATCACACCATCTGATAAAGAGTTCTTCATAGGTGTTGGCCCATGGAAATCTGTGTTGTTCCATTGGAGCCGCATATATTCCCCTGATATTTGTTGCGTGCGCCCGATACTTTGCGAGGCTGAAGTTCAATTTTTGAAGCATGGTTCTGGATTTGATTGGATGTCCTACGAACTTCTATACTTGCCCTAGCTTTGCATCAGTGACCCTTGCGCATTCTTCAGCCCATAACACATCTTGTCTGGTGCACATCTTGATTATTTCATTTAGGTTGATAAACATATCGGGGGTACCATACTCGGGGAGTCCGATGTCTTTCATTATTTTATTGATTTTATCCTAGTGCTTCTGACACCTGGCCCATTGTTCTTGGATTTCTTCATGTGGGATTCGAGACATTTTGGCCCAGTATTCGGTTGATCGCTTCATGCGATTAAGACTGCTTTTACTTACTAGACGAATGTCGTGGTCTTCTTTTTCTCGGCCTTTCTGGACTGCCTCAATAAACTTGAGCCTCTCCACCGCCTGCTGCGCCTTCTCATACCATCGCTCCATTTCCTTACATGTCACGAGTGAAATGAGAGTGTCTTCCTAGAATTTGGCTATATTCGAGATTAACAGGTGTCTTTCCTTCTTGAACTCATCGTAAAATTTACCGAACTCATCTTTTAAATACATAGTTCTCTATGTAGCACCCTTATAGTAATCGACAATATTGTGCAAGTGTTCGATCTCCTTTTGGGCGGCGACAAGTTCCTTTTTATATCTCGTGGCTCTATTCTGGGTGGCCTCTGAGAAGGATTTTCCCACACAAATCAGCTCAGATGTACGGGCGTCTGCTGTATCGATTAACTTCTTTTCAATGACGACTATGATGGACTGATCTAGGGTGATTCTTCTCTTCTTTGCAGTCCTCTATATGATAACCTTTATCTTTTGATCATAGGAGATCGCATAGATGTCTATGACCTCATCTACCAGATCTGGTATCTGTTGATCGCCCCATGTCAGATTGTTTCCCAAGCTTCCCGCAGTGTATATTTGTTTGAGAATCGGCTCTTGAACTTCTTCATTATGCCTTGTAGATCCAACTTCTACTTGTTACTCACCGAGGATCTGGGTATTGGGAAGGATAGAGGTGTCGGGCATAGACTTGTCGCTTACTTTCTCATCGATCGTGGAACTGTTGATTTCCTTCTACGGAGGCTCGTCACTCAGGCCTACATCTATTTCTGGTTCATCGGACTTTCCTGTATTGAGATTACCTCCAGCTTCAGCTTCCTTCTGTGGGACTCCCTGGTCCTAAACCCCTGGGCCTAGCAGAAGAGACCTTTTCGGGACTTGGGGAAGTGGTCTTTTCGGGACCTTCTTCTTCTTGGACGTGCATCGGGGTACCATGAGAGGGCTTTGTGCTCTCATTGTCACTGTATATGTGTATAAGTATGCTCAACAGGTTGGGCACTTGTGTTTCTATCGACACCCGGCCTGTCTCTGGCTGAGTTGTTCCTTCTCTCGAGGGATCAATTGGCGATATCATAGATTCAGGATTGCCTGACCCATTGGTGCCATCGTCGACTGTGAGACCAGGATCACTTGGTTCTGTCGGGATGCTTCGGACAGTAGTTGAAATACCAAAACTTATGGAAAGATGCAGGTTATCCTGCATCCATTTCATTAGTAGCTGAGCTTGTTGGTATAAAAGTGCGCCACTCTCTTGAGCCATTTGATCTTTAGGGAAATCTCTGATTTGTATCGGGGATCCTTTATGAGCTTCTGCGATCTCAATGTCTTCTTGGGGATCATTTGTTTCTTCCTCCAATTCATATGCCACTGCTACTTCAGGGTTTCGACCAACTCGTTGAACTGCTTTCTCCAAAAACGTGGCCTGCTCTTCATAGCTCATAGCTCTAAACCTGGTTGCTCTAGGATCAACCTTCCTGGCTATCACCATATCCCAGTCTTGAGCATTCTCAGTGAAAATTTCATCCTCAAACCGATCGTGGGCATAAGGCCAACAAAATGATACCTGTGACGCGTGTTGTATGACCAATCCCCTATGATCATGTTTGCTAAATCGACCAGTTTGTAACTGAAATTCCAATTGACCTAGCCCAAGTTGTTTAGCATGCGTGGTGTCTTTGACCATGTAGAACCCGATATGAAACCCATACGGTATGAAAGCCTGCTTCTTGTATTTTACTAAAGTTGCATTGTATCCTTGTATGATGGTTTCATAGAAGATTTCTCCTAACACTAGCCGGTTGGGAACATAAACGGGAAATAAATGTGGTTCCCCTGTGGCACTAAAAATCTTGATGTAGGTTTCTCGTTCATCCAAATACCAGTGACCAATTTTAACTATGACCTTCTTTGCTTCACCTGATAATCTAGGGCATTCTTTCTTAAAGAGAAAGTGGTAAATGGGCAATAAACTGATCACAGATAACATCATAGGATTTCTTGTACCTGTTGTTGTAGGTGAATCCCCCTGTGGACAAGTGGATTCCCTCTTGGTCTCTAGACTCCTAAGGCCAAGACAAAAAATTTCTTAACATGGACACTGACATCCTTTTATATCTAATCAAGCTAACATACGAAGCATAAGAAGAAAAATATGTACCTTATTAACGATGTTTGTCCTTGCAAAGTCCGGGCTGAGCTTCGATCTTGAGCTCCCTGATAGGCCTTGTAAAACAAACAAAGGTACATAAGACTTCCTACTTTACTAAGATTAGCTCAAATATAGATCCATCTACTGCAGACAAACTCATATGGAACAAGCATAAATTTGAAAGAAACAGACCAAGCATTGATTATTAATGAGAACAAGTAAAAGTACTTACAATCCTTTGAATGAAGGTGCAACAACTTCTTCCAGTTCTCCTTGTCCAACCCCTTTGCTCAAGTAATCTACACTGATTGCTTTGATGGAATCTCACTCATGCGATCATAAGTTTCACATCTCCAATCTTTTCCATGTACCTTTCACCGTGAGAAGGCCTCCTTATATAACCTTAGAGAGGTCCAACCACCTGAGAGATATTTGGGATAAGTTGAGGATTCCTCTCCTTCAGTTGAGGATCTTCCCTAATATCATGCCTTGACCATCTATTTGAATCCAACCACCTTTAGGAATCGAGGGATTCTTCCCTGATTTTCCTCAACAAACCCAAAATTTTCACAGAAAAGGGTAGCGCTCCCCCAAAAGGGTGCACAGGGTGCTCAAACACTCCCCCAAAGAGGCTCAAGGAGTGCCAACACTCCCTGACAGTGGATATGGGAGTGCTCCTCTCCAAAATCCATTTTTTAGTGGTTCTTTCAGTGGAAAAAGTTTTGTACTCCCTGTCAAGTGATTTCTCTTCTTCCAAACTAGCCTTTGAGGTGTCTTAAGTGTCTTTATGATGTCGTTAGAGGCATGACATAGGAAAGATGGCAGTATGATGTTTGTGAAACTTGAACCACTTATAGTCAAGATGTGACACTTGCGGACAAGATGCGACACATACAACACTCATAATGACGACACTTGTGACACTATCGAAGTGAGTAATTTTGAGGTGTAACACTTGTTTTCCCACAAGATGTTGTAGTATACATGGACTGTGAGCTCCGAAGGGTTCCAATTCAAGTTCATCTCGACAAAACCATTCTTGGCGCAGATGAAGTCCAATAGATACGAAGCCATGTAGAAGGCGGGGGTATCTCCCTCCTTTGGCGCCTAGGCCTTTTTTATGTAGGTGCTCAACTGTTTAGAGATGATAGCACCCCAATTGAAACCAGTGCCTGAAATGGCGACTGTAAAACCCAGAGGCATCCAAGCTTTTGAAAACTAGGAGTAGTCTTTCTCCCCATGCAATATGCAAAGAAGGGCCAGGAGATAGGCATATGGTTCCCTGAGATTGACCGTCGAGTACCAGCCATAATTTTAGCTCATGAATTTCTTGTCTTGCCTCCACCAGGATGCCATGATTTTTCTAGTGTCGTGAGAGGCATAGAAACTCAACAAGAAATCAGTGCTTAAATTTTCTTCAGACTCATTGAGTTTGTAGTATTTCCGAACTTCTGATGGCAGGAAAACCCTGACGCATTCACCATTGTCATCATTAATAAAACATTTATGTGCATCAATGTGATCAATGAGCCACTTTAAGAGCTTGACGCAAGGGAAAACCGGAGACCGTCTTGCCACCATGTGTAGATAAGCCCTGCGAATATTTGGGAGGACCTCGTCATCGATCTTCCTTATATCAGGGTCACTGTGTGGAGTATATTCAAGGGATTCTCCTTTATTAATCTTCTTGAAGACTTCTTCCTAGCAAGGAAAAGTTTTCTTTTCTCCAATGCTTGCCTCTATGTCTTCGAAAGATGGGGGCTGGACAAAGGGATCCTTGGTGATCTCATTGATGATGGACACCGACTTAGGAGTGAACTCTAATTATCTTGCAACTACTGGTGAGGAGCCTTCTCCTATTTCTGATTCTTGCAGCTTTGGCGCCCGTGGTGATTTCCTTCTGGATGGATTCTTTGGAGGAATTGTCCTTGCAATCAAATCCAACCTTAGAAAATGTATACAGAGCAGTGTGGAGTGAGAAAATATACAAATGAAGCATAAAACTAGAAGCGAACCCATACCTGTAATGCTTGCTAAGATAACTGTTTAATACTCAGTGGACTTTGGATGCTTCTTTTGGATTGGTGGCTTTGTTCTCCTGTTTGTTCCGAATTCCTTGCCGCGTAGAGTGGGATCACATAAAATGACTTGAAATAATATAAATGGGAGATACTACAAGTCATATCAATTAGTTAATACGGGTGATCAATGCAAATTTCAAAATAAACTGCTATCAAATTTCTGCCGGTGAAATGTAACTGGTTGATGGCGGAGCTGTGGATGGAGATGCATTGTATCGGAGTGTTTGATAGTTCCCTTTTGATTCGCATAGGACTAGTAACAAATGTGCGATCTACGAATTAACTAAAGCTTTGAATGCAGAGTACTTGAAACAGCTAGGGATTAAATGTCACGTCACGTCTTACCTTCATAAAGATCGGGGATCGACTAATATTTAGATGGTTTATCCATACTGCTATATTCTTGATAAAACTCCCAATACCGATGACAATTGGATTGGTGATTAAGGGAATGTTTCGGGCGTCGACGGTGGAACTCCTCTTTTGTGCAGCGCTCATGATTACACTTTTCTGCCGAACCGAAAGGATCGGTCTTTGGCGAAATCTTTTCAGAGGCTATTCATAAGAAAGAAACACCACTATCATATGACGCTAAAGAAGGTTGGTACTTGGCTACTTTGACTTCTCAAAATGATTTTCTCCACCTTAAGCTTTTGTTGATGTTGAACTTATCTAGGGAGTCGGGAAAATTCTGGGTTGTTGATTCCTTAAGTAGTCGTTGTGTCTCTTAGGATGGTTCTTTGTTGTATGTTCAAGAGAAAATTAAGACATGAAACATATAAGATAAATGAATTATCAGTCTTAGAACAAGGTGAGAACAATCAAAGGTGGAAAACAAGGTGGTACTCAAAAGGAAATGGTCACAGAACGTTTAGGGTGTGTTGAGCACTCAAAAAATGGCGATTCACTGGGCGAACCCAGAATCTTTGTTCCATGCAGCAGATATCTCCGGTGCTCCTTCTAACCATATTAAACTGAAGTTATACAAATATATATATATATATATATATATATATATATATATATATTATTATATATATATATATATTATTATTATTATTTTTAATTTATTTTTAATTTATTTTTATATTATTATTGGAAGTATTGTTTTAGGTCTTGGCCGTTTAATGGGAGAGTATCAGGTTCCCCCCTTAGATTTTGCAACCGGTAAGTACCTACCCCAATATTCTCATCTAGCTGGAAAGGTCCAAGCCATAGGTTATGAAACTTGGACTGTTTCCCTTTGGGTTCACTTGCCCTGTCCCACTTCAAGACTAAATCTCCTACTTCAAAGTTATTTTCCTTAGCTTTATGCTTATCGAACCATCTTTTCACTATCTGTTGATGAGCCAAAAATTTTGACTTATCCTTTTCTCTCTCTTCTTCCAGCATAAGCAGGGTGTTGATTCTTTGTTGCATGGTCGAGGATGGTTCTTCGTTAGAATCTTGGGCCAATTGGAGAGATGGAAAATAAATCTCGTTTGGGAGGATGGCTTCCTGTCCGTAGACCATAAAGTACGGGGAATTCCCTATAGCTTCTTTGGGTGTGACCTTATCAGCCCATAGGAAATTATGGTGTTGGTTATGCCAATTTATATGGTTATCAACAACTGTCTTCTTTAGTATCCTTACCAGATTCTTATTGGTTGATTCCACCACACCATTTCCCTGTGGGTAATAATTTGTAGAGTACTTGATTATGATTCCTTTTTCCAGAGTAGACTCTGCCAATAGGGTAGAGGAGAAGTAGGTTGCATTATCAAAGAACAGAACATAAGGAATGCCAAACCTTGTAATTGGATGTTGTTCTATAAATTGGATGACAATTTTCTCATTTACATGGGTTAGAGGAATGGCTTCTACCCACTTTGTGAAATAGACGATGGCAGTAAGAATATACTTGTGCAATTTCGAAGAGTTGGGCATAATTTCTCCTATGATATCCAACCCCCACTACTCAAAAGGTCTAGAGACGGTTACAGGCTGAAGTGGGATTGTTTCCCTTCTCTCCTTGCTAGCACTTATTTGACAAGTCTTACAATTCCTAGCGTAAGCATGAGCGTATTTGAACAAAGTGGGCCAATAATAGTCAGTTCTCAGAACCTTATGAGCGGTGTTGTTTCCTGAAAAATGTCCCCCAGTGGGGCCATCATGGAGTTCTTTCAACACTTTATCAGCATCTTCACGTTCGAGACACCTTAGTAGTACCCCATCATAGTTGATCCAGAAGAGTACCGAATTTATGAGGCGATATTGTGCGGATTTTAATTGGAGGCCTCTCCTTTCTCTGGGGTTGAGGTTTTTGAGACAATTCTCGTGATGTAACAGATGAGCCAAATCCTTGTACCAAGAGTCTGGTCCCGAGGAAATGTATGCTACTTCACCACACCGCAATGCTATTTCGTTATCCCACCCCAGATCTTGGTTTTCTTGATCTTGAGCTTCAGCTGTGAGCTTGCACAAACCTTGTCCTTTTACTAACCTAGAGGGCTTTATATCTAGATCAAATTCCTAGACTACCGCCATCCAGTTCCCTCTTCTTTCTCCTATTTTTTGTTGGGTAAACAAGGATTAGATTGCGAGATGTGTCACAATCACCTTGGTGTGATTCTTGAGGATGTACGACCTAAAAAAATTTACTTCTTTATAGACCGTGTAGGCTTGCTTGTCTACGGCAGGGTAATTGAGCTCAACTCCGTGAAGTTTGGTGCTCATAAATGAAATCGGGGCTTCATTGTTGTCATCATTCTTTTGAGTCAAAATCGTAGCTAGCGATTGGTCAGAGGCGAAAGTATAAAGGTTAAAGTCTCTATTGAAATCGGGACTTCGCAATATCGAGGCCCGAGATATGGAATCTTTGATATTGTTGAAAGCATCTTTTCATTCATCATCCCACTTAAACTCAGAATCTTTGCGAATCATTTTTTGTAAGGGTTTGATGATTTTGGTGAAGTCGGGGGTGAATTTCCTTACAAAATTAATTTTCCCGAAAAAACACTGCATAGCTTTCTTGTTATGGGGTAGCGGGAGTTCAGCTATGGATTTAATCCTTTCGAGGTCTATGCGAATTCCCACTTGAGATATAATATGACCTAACAACTTACCTTATTCAACACCGAAGATAGTTTTCTCAGGATTGAGTGATATACCATATTTTCGGCATCTTTCAAAAATCTGAGTTAAGTGTTGGATGTGTTCTTCTCTATTCTTCGAATACACTGTTACATGATCTAAATATACTACCACACACCTACTTATAAGTCCCTGAAATTCCATGTCCATTACCCTTTGAAAGGTCGCTCCTGCATTAATCAAGCCGAAAGGCATGCATTTATAAGCAAACGTTCCCCATTTGGTCTGGAAGGCAGTTTTTAATCGGTCTTCCTCTGAAACTGACACTTGGTTGTATCCTGAGAAATCGTCTAGAAGGGAGAAAATTTATGAGCCCAACACGGTCTATAGGAGTTTCTCCATTTCCGGGACGAGATAATTGTCCTTTTCTGAAGCACTGTTGAGATTCCGAAAGTCTACGCATAATCAGATTTCTCTTGACTTTTTCCTTACTGGAACAAGGTTCGCTACCCAGGCAGAATGTCTAACTTGGAAAATTATCTTCGCATCTAAAAGCTTGCTTAACTCTTGATACATGAAGGGTTCCAAGGATGGGTGGTACTTCCAGAGCTTCTATTGAAAAGGTTTGATTTCGGGTTTCAACGGGATGGTGTGTTGAATGATGCAGGTATCATACATTTTCAAATCTTTATAGGACCAAGTGAACACATCCTGGTATTGTCTGAATAATTTGAGGTAGGTTTCCTCTCCTCTTTAGATATCGTTTTGCCAAGATTCACATACTTTGGGTTGTCTGGGGTTCTGATATTTATAATTTCATGGAGGGGACACGAGCTACCAGTCTTTGCATTTTTAGGTCCTTTGAATCGTTCCTTTAGATCAAAAAAAATCTCTAGATTCGCTATCCCTTTTGGAATTGTGTGAGCCTTTGATTTATCTGCGTGTTGACCCTCCCGAGGATTGGTTTCTGTTAGTTGTTCTTGGAACTCTTCATTGTCTATAGCGAGGTCTCTGAAGTTGTCTTGATTAGTCAAGAAGCTTATGATCTGTTCATCCCCCTCAAAGACTTTCCAATTAGAAATATTATTAAGTACCGATGGCTTGTACAACAGTTCTACAGTGAATCGGGAGGCTTCGTAATCTTCTAAAGGCGAGAGTCTTGAAGCAACGATGGCTAAGGATTCAACAAGGATATTCTTCACTCTGGGGATCACGATGATATTTAAATCTTCAAAGCATTCTATCAGCCTCTACATATCCTGCTGATAGTTCTTAATATGAGGGGAGTTGCAGTGTATAGCTTTTCTCACTTGTCTAATGATGATTTCCCAGTCTCTGAACACCTTTAATTCCTTGACATTAAGATCTATGGCTTTCTTTAACACTTGTATGAGGGCTTCATACTTGACAGTGTTTTTGGCACACTGGAATTCTAGTCTTTAAGACAAGAAATGGCATTTACCTTTCTGATCGATGAGGATGCACCCTGCTCCCAAACCCTCTTGTGACATGGATCCATCCAAATAAAGGGTCCAAATTCACAAGCGACGATTTCTATCCCAATCAGTGTTCCACTCTTCGATCTTTTCTTCCGGAAGACCTAACACTAGGCTTTGACAAAAGAGAGAATCTTCCATTGGCATCAGGAATTCTTCTTGAAAGGTCATTTCAAAGTTTTGAGTAAGCGAAACATCGGACAGGAGAGGAGAAAAATTGCCAAAGTGAGAATCACAAGAACAACTCCCTAGTATGGGAAAATTGGTAGAGGCTGGTTCGTTTGGGTTTTCCAGGTCAGTGACCCTATGTTTCAGGTATCTTTCCCTATCGATTCTGATCATGCTCTTGTATCCCTTCAGTGGTAGCCAAAGGTGTGCCCAGTCTGTGCTAAAGTATCCATTTAGTTTTTTTCGGACCAATCTCAGCTCAATAATAGCCCATATGACTCAGGGATATCCACCACAATGATGTCAATCACCTGCACGAAATTAGGATGAGTGGTTATCCTGATCATCACCTCTTTGAGTTTCCCCCATGACCTTGACTTGGGTCATGTCTAGTTGTATGACATGCTTATCACTTTTTAGAGGGACAACACCTAATTTGTTACAAACAGCCAAGGGAATGACATTAGAAGAAGCCCCAAAGTCTACCAGACAATTGTGGAGATTCCTGTTGAAGACTTCGAACGTTAAAAGGAAAGGTTGTACAAAATTCCTCTCCTTCCTGCCTTCTGAGTAGGTGTTTATCATTGGTTTTCTTGCCAAATCTCTAGGGGGAATATTCTTCTCCTGACCATTGTCGGTGGTCGGGTTTCTTACCGAACTTAGAGCTTGCAACATAAGGTATTTCTTCTGAGGGATTCTACATATGTTCATAACCGATACATTAGCTTTCAACTTCTTCAAATATTCTACTACATTGTAATCTAATTTAGGAGAATCATGAGTATGGATACTTATAGGTTTGTTACTGGGAGCGAAAGGTATTCTGGGACGATCGAGAGTTAATTTGCATTGTGAGCCATGGGTGGCATCGGTATCTTTTGGGATAGGTTGACCCTTACTACGTGTCTATATCATCGATATCTCTGCGGGTGGTCCCTGAGATTTAAACAGATCATCCAAAGACGTGATCACGTCGGGATCCCATATCATCATGGTTGTGTCTTGTGGTGGGTCATCCTCTTCTTGATCGACAATATTAAAGGCCGAACTGTTGGATGGTTTGGTCAAAGAGACTTCATCTAGAAAATGATTGGCCATCAAATTCATGGTGTGGACCCACTGAGGGCATTCCCTTTCTGATTGGTTCTCTTGGTGGTAAGTATAGAAAGAATCAGACACGACATTCCCTAGATCAATGTTTAGGTTGGATGGGGGAGGTTCAATTTCTTTGAACGGCTGGTTTCTTTTAAAGAAAGGCTTATAGGGTCTTTGGCTTTGGTTTCCCTCACCTGCATTTCTTTTCATATCTATAATATCATTTGATAGTTTCTTGACCATGAGTTGCATGTATTCTATATCACCACTACCTTTGTCGGGAGTTGTTTCAGCTGACTTCCCCGACGGTCTAGTCAAGAGGAGTCCTCTCCTAGGAGGGGGGTGGATTTCTTTTCTCGCTAGAGAGGCCTGGCCTTCTTTACATCCTTTCATCTGGAACTCTATCGTCTTGGCCTCTTCGAAATTCTCCGTGAGGTTTTTCTTAGTGACTCTCTTAACGAACATTGAAATAGAGGTAGGGAGTGCGTTGGCATAGACCTCAATTTGCAACTCTTGAGTAGGTTTCACTTTGGGCATAAATTTGTTTAGGATAGATGTGAATCTTTGATTGAAATCTTTGACCCTTTCTTTTGGGGTCATGGTGGTTGTGAATAATTCGGCCATAAGGGCTCCCGTGGTAGTTTCTTCGGTGAATTTGTCTCGAAAATCCTTTTGGAACTTAGTCCAGCTGGTTATGGATCCTACTGGAAAATTAAAATACCATGTGGAAGCTGAGTTCTCAAACGTGTAGGGGAAAAGTCTACATACTACATCTTCATGTTGAATGTTCATAAGCCTGATCGCGAGTATGAATTTCTAGATATGATCTTCGAGAAATCCTTAGGTTTCAGGATCATACTTGGGGAGCAACTTTTTCGGGTGCCGAGGGAGATTGTGTACTCATCCCGGGATGACCACAACATCCCTGCTCAACCAAGGTTGGTTGTCTTGACATGGAACTTCTCTCTCCTCCTCACGACCGTTGTCCCTTCCATATCTTCGGAGTTGGAGTCAGGCTCTTCCTCTTCCAAAAGGTCATTAGGTTCAGAGATGTCGCTGGCTGGCATCTCGGGTATGAGGTCAAGAGGTTCTTGGATTTCGGTGATCGCAAAATCTATTAAGTCTTCGACGAAATGTACAAAATATTCATTGGGAGTGATGACTACTGGTCTTCTTTGTTGTTTTCTTTGAGGGAGGATGAGAGTGAAGGGAAACATGTCGATTTGTCGGGCATAGGCTCTGGTAATCCTTATAAATTGATTCACTTCCTCTTGAGGGAGGGCGTAAGGTATTTCAGGGTGAAGATATCCTTCCTCGGAGTGGGGTGATTTATCCACTTCAAGAGTACTCGGTAAAGGTGGGTTGTCTGTTGGATGACTAGCCATGCATGTGGGCCGTTACGAATCTATAGGTTGTTCGAAATGTCAGGAAACTTGCATATCCATCCATTCATTCTCAGGCCCTCCTTCTAGTGCCAATTCTGTTGATGGGGCCTAAATCCCCTGACTCAACAGTAGGAACCAAACCAGCCACCAAGGCCCAATTAGACTCTGCAATGTTTGGAGTGGAATTGTTCTCCAGATCTTACGATATGGTCAAATTATCGATGAGCTTTTGTGTTTTTCGGGTGAAGGCTCTTCCTTCACTTGGGATAGTTCTTCTCTGTATTCTCTCTTAGATGGGGGCTGGTACAAGATATGCAATCCAGTATAAACCAACTTGACAAAGACATGACAAAATTTTTAACTATTGGAAAGGGGTTGAGCTTGGGATAACCCATTGCTCGAGCATGCAGATAATGATTTTATGACATAGGGCCTAGTACTAATACTCTAACCGAATGAGCATCTGACTACTATCTGAGAAAACTACTTAACAAAAAGAAAATGTATATGTAATCAAGATCATGGCAAGAAAAATAATTCATCTACCAAGAAGCTCATCACGTAGTTGAGGTAAACTAATTAGCATAAAGAAAAAGAAACACATATGTAATCAAGATCATGATAAGCAAAATAGTTCATCTACCAGGACATTCATCACATAGAAGCACAATGATTTACTTTCATCATTTAAAGCAAAAAACATAAAAACATTGCACCAGATAACTTGACAATAGAATTAATTGCTCTTACTCATTCACTGCAACATTCATGGAACAGGAAAGGAAGCAATTCTTCTCCAACTCCAATCACATACATCTGATGAAAAATAGCTCATCTTTGGTCCAGAAGGGCTTCTTAATTCATAACAGTCTCAAAATAATTATAAACAACCAAAAGAAAAAGTGTTATTACAACAACCATAGACCCTTTGACCATTGGTCAATGTCCCTATTTATAATATAAAGTCTTAACAATAATTAATTGTAAAATACAATTTGAGCTACTAAAAAATTGCCATGTGGCGTTATCATCTAATAGTCTTTCAACAGTCCACCCGAGTTGTTTCTTGAAAAGGGTGGGCTCTTTCATAATCAGACCATCTGATAAAGAGTTCCTCATAGGTGTTGGCCCATGGAAATATGTGTTGCTCCATTGGAACCACATATATTCCCTTGATGTATGTTGCGTGCGCCCGATACTTTGTGAGGCTGAAGTTCAATTTATGAAGCATAGATATGGCTTTGATTGGATGTCCTGTGAACTGTTGTACTTGCCCTGGCTTTGCATTAGTGACCCTTGCGTATTCTTTGGCCCATAACACATCTTGTCTAGTGCATAACTTGATTATTTAATTTAGGTTGATAAACATATCGAGGGTACCATATTCGGGGAGTCCGATGTCTTTCATTATTTTATTGATTTTATCCTAGTGCTTCTGACACCTGGCCCATTGTTCTTGGATTTCTTCGTGTGGGATTTGAGACATTTTGGCCCAGTATTCGGCTGATCGCTTCATGTGATTGAGACTGCTTTTACTTACTAGCTGAATGTCGTGGTCTTCTTTTTCTCGACGTTTCTAGATTGCCTCAATAAACTTGAGCCTCTCCACCGCCTTTTGTGCCTTCTCATACCATCGCTCCATTTTCTTACATGTCGCGAGTGCCATGAGAGTGTCTTCCTAGAATTCGTCTATATTCGAGATTAATAGGTGTCTTTCCTTCTTGAACTCATCGTAAAATTTACTGAACTCATGTTTTAAATACACAACTGTCTGTGTAGCACCCTTATAGTAATCGACATGATTGTGCAAGTGTTCAAGCTCCTTTTAGGTGGCAGCAAGTTCCTTTTCATCTCTCCAAGTTCTATCATGGGCGACCTCTGAGAGGTCTTTTCTGACACCAATTAGCTTAGATGTACGAGCGTCTATTGTATTGATTAAATTCTCCTCAATGACGACTATGATGGACTGATCCAGGGTGATTCTTCTCTTCTTTGCAGTCCTCTGTATGATAGCCTTTCTCTTTTGATCATAGGATATTGCATAGATGTCCGCGACCTCATCTACTGGGTCTGGTATCTGTTGATCACCCCATGTGATATTGTTTCCCAAGCTTCCCGCAGTGTATATTTGTTCGAGAGTGGGCTCTCGAACTTCTTCGTTCTGCCTTGTAGATCCAACTTCTACTTGTTTCTCACTGTGGATCTAGGTATTGGGAAGGATAGAGGTGTCAGGCATAGACTTGTCACTTACTTTCTCATCGACCATGGAACTAGCGATTTCCTTCTGCAGAGGCTCGTCACTCAGGCCTACATCTATTTCCGGTTCATCAGACTTTCCTGTATTGAGATTACCTTCAGCTTCAACATCCGTATGTGGGACTCCTTGGTCCTGAACTCTAGGCCCAGCAGAAGAGACCTTTTGGGGACTTTGGGAAGGGGTCTTTTCGGAACCTTATTCTTCTTGGATGCGCACCATGGTACCACGAGAAGGCTTCGTGCTCTCTTCATCGTTGTATATGTGTATAAGAGTGCTCAAGGGGTTGGGTGCTCGTGTTTATATCGACACCCAACCCATCTCTGGTTGAGTTGTTCCTTGTCCCAAGGGATCAATTAGAGATATCATAGATTCAGGATTGCCCAACCCATTGGTGCCATCAATGAATGTGAGACCAGGATCACTTGGTTCTGTCAGGATGCTTCGAACGGTAGTGAAAATCCTGGGACTTATGACAAGATGCGGGTTATCCTACATCTGTTTCATTAGTAGCTGAGCTTGCTGGTATAAAAGTGCGCCACCCTCTTGAGTCGTTTGATCTTCAGGGAAATCTATGATTTATAATGGGGATCCCTGATGATCTTCTGTGATCTCAATGTCTTCTTGGGGATCATTTGTTTCTTCCTCCAATTCATATGCCACTATTGCTTCAGGGCGTCGGCCAACTCATTGAACTGCTTGCTCCAAAAACGTGGCCTTCTCTTCATAGCTCATAGCTCTAAACCTAGTTCCTCTAGGATCAGCCTTCTTGGTTGTCACCATATCCCAATATTGAGCATTCTTGGTGAAAATTTCATCCTCAAACCGATCGTGGGCATAAGGCCAATAGGATGATACCTGTGACGTGTGTTGTATGAACAATCCCCTGGAATCGTGTTTGCGAAATCGGCCAGTTTGGAGCCAAAATTCCAATTGACCTAGCCCAAATTGTTTAGCATGCGCGGTGTCTTTGACCATGCAAAAGCCAATATCAAACCCATACGGTATGAAATCCCACTTCTTGTCTTTTACTAAAGTTGCATTGTATCCTTGTATGATGGTTTGATAACAGATTTCTCCTAACACTAGCCGGTCGAGAACATAAACGGGAAATAAATGTGGTGCCCATGTGGCACCAAAAATCCTGATGTAGGTTTCTTGTTCATCCAAATACCAGTGATCAATTTTAACTATGACCTTCTTTGCTTTGCCTAATAATCTAGGGCACTCTTTCTTAAAGAGCAAGAGGTAAATGGGTGCAATAAACTGATCACAGATAACAACATATGATTTCTTGTACCTATTTTCCCACAAGATGTTGTAGTATACATGGACTGCAAGCTCCGAAGGGTGCCAATTCAAGTTCATCCCAGCAAAA
>ML847338.1:0-23774 GCA_009831015.1 Picea engelmannii | reverse complement strand
AAGGTATTTAATAATAGGATAAGGTATTTAATAATGGGATAAGGTATTTAATAATGGGATAAGATATTAGGTGGGGGAGTAAATGAAGGGAAGGCAGTGAAGGAGGAATAAGGGGGGGAAAGGAGTTTGGAGGGGGGATTCATTCGACAGGAGTGGAGAAGGATTTTGGGAGAGCTCTGAGTATTGGACAGAGGGAGGAATTTTGTGAGTGGCATTGACAAAGTGGACCAGAGTTGTTGGAGGTTTTGGGCTTGGAGGGCTAGGATATCTGTTGATATCCTAGGGCTAGGAGCTAACTAGTCGGCAGGGAGGTCGGTTTTGGGCGGTGTCCTAAAGAAGCAGGAAGGAGCAAGCTGTGGATAACAGCATCAAGTTTAGCAAGTTGTGGATAACAACATCAGAGTTAAGGTATTTAATTCCAATTTATCCATTGTTTAGTTAGATTTATTATCCATTGATAAATTTTATATGCGTAAGTGTTAAGTAAATTTGGAATTATTCTTCTTTATACAGCTTGTAGAAATTACTGTACATTTGGTAGAATTACTAGTTGTTAATTTAAAACCGGTCTTTACATTCGTCGGTGAAAGAGATAAGTTTGTTGTTATTTACCTTGATGATCTAACTATTTTTTCTAAATCTGATGAAGAACATCTAGTACACCTCAAGAAAAATTTCGAAAAGTGTCGCAAATTTGGTTTGTCTCTTAACCCCAAGAAATTATCAATGCAAGAAGGTAAACTCTTGGGCCATATAGTGTCTAGAGATGGAATTAAAATCGACCCAAAAAGGATTGAAGCAATAGATACTATTAATATTCCCAGGATTAGGAAAGAAATTCAGTCCTTTTTAGGGGAAATAATTTTTTTGAGCAGATTCATTACAATTTTTTTTGAAATCGTAAAGTTGATTACATATATGCTTAAAAAAGATAATGGGGTAGAGTAGAAAAATGAGGCTAAGGAATCATTCGAATGCATTAAGAAAGTCATAGGTGAAGCACCGGTACTGGCAAGTCCTGATTATTTGAAATAATTTTTTATTTTTCCATTTCCTTCTGAGCATACTATTGCAACCGTATTGTTACAGAAAAATGAAGAGGGTTTTGAGCAGCCCATTGCATTTTTTAGTAAAAGTCTCAGAGATGCTGAGATAAAATATGACATATTGGAAAAACAAGCTTATGAAATGGTGAAATCTCTCAAAGATTTTAGAACTTACCTATTGCATTCAAAGAACATCGCTTATGTCCCTACCATTTATGTTAAGGATATACTGATTCAACTTGACAATGATGGAAGGAGAGGCATATGGTTAGCCAAAATTCAGGAGTTTGACCTAGAAGTTAAACCAACTAAACTTATCAAAGGTCAAGGTTTGGCTAAATTGTTGGCTGAATCAAATTTGAAATCACTCGGAATAAATCATCTGCAAGAGAATGAAGTATTCTTAGAGATAGATGAACTCAATGTCACTATGCACACAACCAAAATTATAGAAAAAATCTCTTCTTCAATTTGGTACCGCAACATTGTTTCTTATTTACTGACCCTCCAATGTACCGGTGAACTGACACCATGTAAATCTAGGGCATTGAAATTACACGTTGTAAAATATTGTATTATAGATGGTCAATTGTATTGGAAAGATCCCCTGGGTTTCTTACTGAGTTTCTTAGTAGAATCCAAAACAGAAAAGGTTATAGATGAATTCCATGAAGGAGTGTGTGGAGGACACCATCCTTGGAGATAAATGACTTATAAAATCCTAAGAGCCGAGCATTATTGTCTAAAATTATTCACTGATGTAAATACTTAAGCCCGAACTTGTAATCCTTGTCAGTTGTTTACAGGAAAGTAGAAAGTCTCGGCATTACCTTTAGTGCCATTTAAAACTGAAGCTCCATTTCAACAATGGGGTCTTGATTTTATTGTAGAAATTCATGCACACTTGAGTGCTCAACACAAATGGATTATGCCCGCAATAGACTATTTCACTAAATGGGTGGAAGCTATTCCTACGCGAAACACAACTGGTGCAGTAGTGATCATATTTATGGAGGTGAATATCCTATCAATATTTGGTTGTCCCCGAAAAATAGTGACTGATAATGCTTAGGCCTTCAAGTCCATGGCCATGATAAGATTTTGACAAAAATATAATAGTGTGCTAGGACACTCCACGACCTATTATCCATAGGGAAATGGATTAGCTGAGTCATCTAACAAAAGCTTGATCACTATAATTAAGAAAGTGTTGACTGAAAATAAGAAAACATGGTATGTGCATTTAAAGTATGCTTTATGGGATAACAGGATAGGCACAAAAAGGTCAATCAAAATGTCTCCATTTCAGATGGTATATGGTACTGGAATCATTTTACCAATAAATCTAGCGCTACCAGTAATGAAACTCTGGAAAAAATCACAAGAATAACCAAATGACATTACCAGAAGGATAAATCAGTTGATTGAAGTTCAGCAAAATAGGGTAGAAGTAGATGAAAAGCTACAGAAGTATCAATATAATATGAAATCCTTATTTGAACGAAAAGCTAAAGATAAGGAATTTCTCCCTAGTGATTTGGTTCTAAAGTGGGAAACTAGAAAAGAGGATGCTGGGAAACATGGTAAGTTTGATCAGATCTAGTGCGGACCATACAAAATTATAGCCTTTGAGGGAAAGAATGCATTTCTATTAGAAAAACTCGACGTAAAGATTCTTACTTCCCCTGTCAACGGGCGGTACCTTAAGCATTTTATGTAGTAATATGTTTCCAAACTCTCATTGTACATACCGGTTTGTTTTCATGTTTTGTTTATAGTTGCCTTTCTTTCGGTAATTCTTTATTTTTTACTATAAATATAAAAGGTCGGTTTATATATATATATATATATATATATATATATACAAAATAGGTGAGAAATTGCAATAAGAAGGTTTCTAATCTACTAGTGTTCCTGACAGCTATCATGATTATCTTATTACAAGAGACTTGCTAACAAGCCATGAGTCTAGAAACATGAGAAAGGTGACACACATGAATACTCATGTTAAGTGTCTCTCGAAAAAGGTAATAAACTTACAGTCTATTTGATTAGAAGTATAAAAAACTACTAAGGTATGAATTTATGTCTTAAAAACTCAGGTTAAAATGTCCCAGGAGATGTAAACAAGTAAGACAATAATATCATGTTTACTAATATTAACACTAAATTTTTAATCAAAGAGACGAAAAGAGATTTTCAATTCAAAATAAATAAATAAATGAAATATATAGATATATATATATGAAAAATAAGCAATAAAGAGAGTGTAAGGAAAATTTCTGAGTTGAATAAGAAGCTTGATAAGAGTAAGTATACCCACAACAGAATATTTGAAACCCCTTGATTTCCCCCTATCTATGATCAATATTTATCTTCACCTGGTCCTTGATATCTTCCCATAAGCTTCATAAGAGAAGAAAGGTCTCAACTTAACTTTGGAAATTCACAAACTAACCTTCAAAACGAGAATAGGTAAAAAAATTATAGTTCCTCTAACTTTAGCTGAACCGGAAGTATGTCTAGGCTAATCCTATCTCTCTTAGTCATTCTAACAAGAATAAACTGATTGGTTTCACTCAAGGAAAATCCCTGAAAAATATAATAAGGATTCCCCTTAACACTCTCCCTGAAGCCAAAGATGTTTGAAGGTCAGAAGAGGATTAGTCCAGAGAAATTAAAGTGGGTTGACAGACCTCTATTGCTAAATTATAAACAGATGTTTCCTTGGTATATTGCATACCGATTGATTGCCCCCACTTCATGTTTTAAAACAAGACAAATGGGGAAAGGAAATTCATTAAATGATTGCCCCCATATAGTCCAAATAAGATGTTGAAAGGAAATTCATTATATGATTGCCTTCATCTCAGCATTTAAATGCTAAAATATTAATTCAAGTGGTGAAAGGAAATTCAATGTGGGAATCTCATAACTTCACCGGGGTACTGAATAGGCTCGCTGGCAGTGAAGCAATGTCTACATATCTGATAGGCTATTATACATGAATTATAAGATGCTCTGGTAACTAATCTTTTCGGCTAGATCTACATTCTAAGCTTATGGGATTCCCTAACTTAAAACATTGGAATTACTTTACCTTGATGCGAACAAAATCAAATAAAACCTGGTAGAACCTTTAAGGTTGTTTTGATTACCTTATACAAATATGAGGTCATTTTTAGGAAAGGAAAACTATTATAAGCCTAAGTCGAGATCACAAATTGTTTTAGTTTTGAAGAGTTTTCAAAGTTAAGAATGAAATCTTAAAGCCCTATTTTGTGTTTTCTCCATAATGTGTTTAACAGAGCTGTAATAATGACTCCATTTACCCAATGAAGGCACTCAATATACATGTTCTTATCGTCCCTGAAGGAGACGAGATCCCTAGATGGAACCTATGTTGAAACAAACTTCATATTTTCCTAAAAAAAAATTACACTAAAATAAATTTTCTTTTTTTTTTTTAAATAAAAAAAAAGGAGAACAAAAATGCAAGCAAACAATTACCATCGAAATAAAGTCATCTGATCAATCCAATGGTTTAAATGTCTTACCAGATTATGGATCCGCCCTTGATTTTGAAAAGAGGTCAAAACATCAAAAACTTTTCAAGAGTTTCAGGTTTCGGGGTGTTGTTATTTACGCAGTTTGATATTTAACGACAACCCCAAAGTCCCAATACCGAAGTCATGAAAAGTGAATTTAAAAGAAGTTAAACCAAGTTAATAAGAATAATTGAAAACATTTAACGGTAATTTAAGCTTATCGTATTTTCATTTTTCGGGAATTTCAACTCAAACAACAGTTCAAAATCCTGATGTGTAAGTCATGAAATCCTTTTTAATCACGATTAATTAAAGTTTAAACATACTTAATATATTGTTAATCAGTCACATTTCAGGAAATCTAAGAATTATCACTCATCAAGCTCAAAAAAACCTGAAGCATGGAGTCGTGAAAGTATTAAGTGCTTAAGTGAGATTAACTTAATATCAGAAGAAAGGTTAACGATATAAAATGGATTTTCGCATTTTCTCTTTTCGGGATACTTAAACGATATTACATCCAAACTCTCAGTCTCGAATCGCTGATGTTTGGCAGCATTTATTACAAATTAATGGGATATTTTATAGTGGAAGGCATGCATCTCCAGTTGTACTCTCTTCATTGAGGTAAATAAATTCATCGCCCGTAGAAGCACATTCTAATTAAGGCAGACTGAAGGTGAATAAAGGATTCTATTTCAAATTTCATTCTCGCTTCCAACAAGATAGTAAAATTTAACTCAAAGGAAATTTATGCCTTCTCCTCTATAAAAAGTACTCGTTTGTATCACAACCATCATGGCACCCAATAAAACTTTGAAGAAGAGTGATGAGGCTGGTTAAGGCTCAAATCCAAACTCAGACATTATTTTTGATACCACACCACATGTTGTAGACTCAGTCAGGTCCTAGGTGCAGATTTTTGAAATCTTGAAACACGAGGTCAAGAATTGCCCAGATGATTTTGGAGATGAAAAGACTGATAAAACTGGAACTAAACTCATATTTATAGTAGAGGCTGAGCTTCAAAAAATAGTTACACACCCGAAGCTCATGCCATACAATGACATGATAAACTAGGCTTTGATGAACACCGATGTGTAGACCAGGAGCATCATGAACCATCAGAAGGTCATCGTCGACTCTTTCATGCCAGAACACATTCAAGTAATGTACAAACTATCCCCTATTTCTAAATATATTTATAATGTCGAATTCATAGAATATTTTCAATGAAAGGAGTGTACATAATTTGACCAAACTTATCCAGATATAATCAAAGCATGGTGGGGAATCCCAATGAAATTTAGAGTTGATACCCATGGTGTTTATGCAACAACATCGTTAAATGAATATATGGTCTATATAGAAATGATTTTATGTAGACTATTTCAGAGGAAAATACCTACCCATTTCCCAATGGAATGGGTGCCAATTATACACAAGGTAGCCAAGGGTTTCACCTTTATTTGGGATAAGATTCTATCAGAAAACCTAACCAAGGAGATTGTTGAGTACCGAACGACAAAGTCAAAAGGACAACCTGCGTATTTTGTTTTGTCTGTGTATTTCATGGATGCTATCTATTATATGACCCCTTTTCCATTGATGAATTGGAGTTGGAACCCAACCTGTGCAGAACCCATCCATTTCTATCACTCAACTATGGGAAGAAAAAGTAAAAGATTTCTTTTATGAAATCTATCACTATATAGTGATTCTTGTGAACCAAATATTGTATGGTTACCACCACCCCCCCTCGGATTTAAGAGCAAATCATGGGAAACCTAAAAACAGTTGTAGATTGATTTATTGAAGATAATTTCTCTTATATCAAAGTCTTTATATGTTCGATTCCCCCTCACGCCCTCCCAAAATTTCTTCCTAACAGACTGGTGTGCAGAGAAGTGGCATACCAGATAATAACAGGGGGCATCGGTGATGAGCTAAAAGCACTTCAGAAGAAATTCTAGCCAACTTTTCCTATACATATTAGGAGGTTTTCACTGCTAAATTTTGGTCATTCCAAGGTAGAAGATACAACATTAGAGGACATTAAACTGGTATATCTTGAACTCAGAAAGCACGATCCATATCAAATTGTGGTAAATCATATAGCTCATTGCAATATGAAAACATATGAGCATGAAGACTCCCCCTGTGATGACATATTTAAATGAATCAGAGCTTATGAGGAAATATTAGATAGAGTCCAAGCATTACCTCCTGATCTACAGGCCAGCTTTCTCACTTTGCAAAAGAAAGGATGAGATGGGTTGCCCAAGATACTTCAGGGAGAATCGATAATCCCTCCTACAGAACAAGAAAGTATACCTCTAGGTTTTGAACCAAAGTCTTTGGATAAAATGACTATAGAGGAAAACCCAAAGAATCCTGAAGTGTCTTCACAAAGATCAGAAACTTAACAGATAGAAAATCCAGGGTTTGAAACAATTTCTAAGTTCGAGACACATTTAAAACCAAATCAAATGGCTTCTCCTTTATCACCAACTATTCCTACTGATACCCCCAAAACAGCAGAACGAACACAATTCACAGAGTTAGGCAGCCCTATTATAGCATTGACTCCTTTACAGTCAAGTTTTGAGACTCCCCATCTCAAAGCTATGCACGTAAGTGACCTCACCCCAATATCTATTGAAGAAATACCTTCCTTTGACTTCTTTTTCAGTAAAAAGAGAAAAGTTGTAGTGAAACAGGAAATGCACCTGAAAGAAGGTACATTGGTCAAAAAGCAAAGGATACTTGTAGATGGACAAAATCTATAAGAGGAAGACTTTGCCACAGAGGTAGCAGGCTCTCTAGGATCTTTCGCTACGACCAACTTGTTTTCAGTTGATAATTTGAAAGAAAGGCTGGAAAAAAGGAATCAAATGATAGTCCAGTTGAAAAGTCAAATAAGAAATACAGAGAAAAATATTAGAGATGAGATAAATAAAGGACTGGAACAGGACAGAGCTATTGAAAAATAGGAGATTCATCTACTCAAATCTAGTTTAGATGAGATGTATAAGAATATGCAAACCATTCAAGGATAGGTCATTTACCAAGAGGAATTAGTAAGGTAGTTGCAAGATAAATTGAGTTCTATTGAAATCCAGGTGGAAAATATAACGGTATTCCAATCCCAGGCACTGGAAGTGCATTAGAAGCTAGAGGAAGAACACCGAAGACTGTTTTCTAAAGTAGATATCATTCAAAACTATTTTCGGGAAGTAATTCAATCATTATAGAACATTGCTTTCAAAGAGAAAGAGTCTATAGAAGCTCAGGCCACTTTTCAAAAAGCAGTCATATTTTCGGCTAAAGAAAAATTATCAGCAACTCCTAGGTTGTTTGTCATAGAACAAATAAGAGGAGACATACTACTAAAAACATGGGAAGCCAATATAGATGAGAGAAAAATATTGGCCAAATAAATTAAAGAAGATTGTGAAGAGACCTTCGATGCACTGGATAAAAAATTGCTAGCCATTGGAAAAGGTGATTGTCCTGGACTACTAGGACAGATCAATGTTATAAGGAATCAACTGAACATAAAAAAGAGCTTGAATGAAGCTCAGATTGAAATTTCACAGTTGATATAGGTCAATGATGCACAAATGGACAAATGGTTGGTGAATCCAAACTTACAATTACAATCAGTAAAATTTGAGGATAAAAGGATTGAGGATAGGTTGCCGAAAATTCATAAGAAGTTGTATCTATTTGAAGCAAAGGATGCGTCAGAGCCTTCACAAAGATTAGCATAGTTTATAAGGAGGTGTGTTGAGTGTCTTGAGCCAAGTGAAGCAAGTACTTCAAATAAATGATGAAACGATACATGATGCCCATTATACCGGTGTATGTAAGAAGATAGGAAAGAAACCAGTGAAACGGTTCAAGTCTTTATTTTTGTAACCGTTAAATATCTAGAAGGAAAGTTCCGACCATCTAGGGTTGAGAACCTTTGTATAAATATAATTTCAAAAGACTTAGAGAAGGATTTTTTTGGCCAATTGTAGCAAAGAAATTTCTCCTTTACCAGAATTAATACAAATGTAAATCGGAGACTCCATATTCTGTCAAACCTGAGGTATGTGTCCTTTTGCTTCTTCATATTCAACATCATTTCTTATATATCTTTGATGAATATTTAACTACAACTTCGTAAAACATCTACTGTGGTTATTTGTCATTTAGTCATCTAATTGTTTCACATATTTTCCTCTTTGTTTTCTATCAGTAGACAGAAGACCTGTGAACTATTTAGATCACCATATTTTATGCTTCATTAAAGGTTTCTCATCTAATTTCTTCTTCTGTCACAAAGTGAGATTCTTCCATGATTGATGCCTCACGTTGTTTGAATATCTTTATGTTTTCTTTCATTATATTCACTATTTTCAATTTAACTCATATACAGAAAACGACCTCTGAAGTTGTTATATTATTAATTTAAATTTAGGAACTTTTCTCATATAATCTAAAATAAAAACAATAGATAGTTAAACCTTCTTTTCCTCCATGATTGTACTTGTTGCAAGACAACCCAACATTGAACCCGATCTCACAGATCAGACTAGCATTGCTTTAACATTGTTTAATACTATCTTAGAAACTGCCACCACCTGGATTGAACTAGAATGTTCATGGGAAGACATTGAACAGGACATAAGCATCCAGGAACGATTGGAAGCTAGACAAAGACAACTCAGAAATCAGCCATAGCTTCTTTCCTAAGGAACTGGTTTATTTTTGTTTTTATATTTTAAACCCTCTTTAATTTTTCGGATGCCTAGAATTCATACATTAAAGCCTTAAGTATAAACTCTAGAAAAATAGGATGAGGCTTTGAAAGAAACACCAACAATATGGTGGGGGACACATAAAAAGAACACCGTGGACTAGATGCAATGTCGCACTTTGATGGAAGTGCTCTTTTCATAACAAGTAGAAGGAGGTGAAGTTCGATACACAAGTAAAAGTTTTATGTAGGACCATGGGCAACGTTGTGAGGAGGCCTGGAGAAACATTCCTCAAGAACAGTGGGTGCATAAGTTCATCAACACTTTGAACACAACGCCTATCAATTGGTATCATCAAGAAGAACTACGCCTCACCACTTCATATTGGTACAATATGCCTCAAAACTTTGTAGCTACATTTTGATTTGAAATCCAGTACCGTTTAGTAGATCAAGCTATACAAGTTGTAAGACAAAAAGTCTTTAAGGAGGCACCTAACCTCCCTATTGAGCAAGAAGAGGATCAATGGATTGAACCTCTTAAGAAATTGCAAGGATGTTACCATATCAATGTTGATGAAGATGATGATCCTAGGAATTTGAACATCACAGAAACAAAAGGACAGAGATATGTATAAGGATCAAGAGTCAAACTACCTTTCATTAGACAATCGATCAAAATCAAGAAAGTTAATATTAGAACAGAGCAAGCACCTAATCTTTCTAATGTTGGTGATTACTGGGATAATTCCACCATTGATAAGATCACACAACTACTACATGAATATCAAGACTTGTTCCCAACCAAGTTCATTGATATGAAGGGAATTAAAGGGCCCATGGGAGAGATGAAGATCCACTTGAAGCCAGATTCCAGTCCAGTTAAGAAGAGACCATATAGATTGAATCCCAAATATAAGAAGAAAGTGAAGACTAAACTAGACAGGATGTTGGAAGTAGGAATCATAGAACTTGTGGAAGAGTCAAAATGGATTAGCTCTATGGTGGTACAAGATAAGAAGACATGAGAGATAAGGATCTGTGTATATATTAGGAAGCTGAATGATGCATGTTTTCATGACCCATTCCCTACACCATTTACAGATAAAGTGTTAGATAATGTAGGAGGTCAGGAAGTATACTCCTTCACAGATGGATTTTCAAGTTATCACCAGATCAAGATTGCCAAGGAAGATCGCCACAAGAAAACATTTGCAACAAAATGGGGATCCTACCAGTACACAATGATGCCTTTTGGATTGAAGAATGCGCCAGCCATATTTTTTAGGGTGGTGTTCGAAGCATTCAAGGAGTTTTTACATAAATTTTTAGAAGCATATTTTGTTGATTGGACTGTTTTAAGCTTGTTACAAAATCATATTGAATGTTTAAGACTGATGTTGGATAAGTGCAGGCAATGTTAGATTTCCCTTAACATGAAGAAGTGAATCTTATTTTCACCTTGTGTAGTGCTGCTAGGGAATATTGTGTGTAATAAGGGGTTGCTGGTAGATCCATCCAAGATTTCCATTATTGTTGATCTACCCCCCCCCCCTCCCTACTTCAATCAGACAGCTACACACTGCGCTGGGACATACTGGATACTACAGAAAGTTCATTAAGGGATATGCACATATTACAACACATATGGAGAAGTTATTAAAGAAATATTGTCAGTTTCAATGGAAAAAATAATTTTAGCAAAGCTTCGACACACTTAAATGGAAAATGGTTACTGCACCTATTCTAGTTTTCCCAGATTGGAGCAAGGAATTTCACGTGCATGTTGATGCTTCATATATTTCACTAGGAGCAGTGTTAGCACAACCAGGAGCAGAATATATTGACCATCCTTTAGCCTTTTCTAGCAGGAAGCTATCTACAACTGAGATAAACTACACTACCACTGAAAGAGAAGGTTTAGCCATGGTGTACACACTGTAGAAGTTTCGACACTACTTGTTGGGAGGACATTTTAATATGTTCATTGATCACTCTGCATTGGAATACCTAGTCAACAAGCCAATGTTGGGGGGAAGGATATGCATATGCTTACTGCTATTCCAGGAATATGATTTTGAAATAGTGGTCAAGCCAGGGAGAATGAACAAGGGACCTGACCACTTGTCTAGGTTGGAGCATGGAGAGGAACCTACTAGTTTGGAGGATACACTACTAGATCCACAATTTATTTCCATCATAAGGGTTGATGATCACTTCAACGAGATTGTCTAGTTCCTATCAATAGGAATGGCACCTCGTGAATATACAATCATTCATAAAAAATAGTTGGTATTTTGTGCTGCATAATTTTCACATATAGCTTGACAGCTATACAAGATGGGATCTGATGAGATATTGAGGAGATGTTCTATGGAGGCAGAAAGACCATTGATTCTAGCAGAACAAAAACAATACAAAAGGTTCTTAGAGCTGGCCTCTGGTGGCCTACTTTACATAAAGACGCTAAGGAATACTATAAAGCCTACGATGTATGCCAGAGAGTTGCGAAACCTTCCAGAAGAGATGAGATGCCTTTAGCACCGCAACTAACTTTACAGGAATTTGAGAAATGGGCCATTGATTTTGTAGGACCTATTAACCCACCAGGAAAGCGCACAGGAGCTAGATACATCATCACTGCAACAAAGTATCTGACCAGATGGGCAGAAGCAAGAACAATGAAGGACTGTAGTGCAACTACAACTGCAAGATTTATATTTGATGATATCATAACCAGGATTGGATGCCCAAAGACCTTGATGAAGATCAAGGTACACACTTTATTAATAAGGATATCGAATCTTTGACTCGGGAATTCGAAGTCCACCATCAAAAGAGTACTCCCTACCATCCACAATAAAATGGGACGGTCGAAGATTTCAACAAGATCTTGGAGATAGCACTGACGAAGATTTGCAGTGTGAACATGGATGACTGGGAATTGAGAGTATCAATAGTGTTATGGGCCTATAGAACTACTTGCAAGAAGTTGACAATGTAGACTCCCTTTAATTTGGTTTATGGTCTAGAAGCAGTTGTCCCTATGGAATATTTGGTTCCTAGACTCAAAATTGCAACATTCACAAATATAGATGACACTTGCATTGTTCAAGAGAGGCTTGCACAGTTGGTAGAAATAGAAGAAGACCGATTTATTACAGGATTTCATCACCGGGTACATAAGGAATGAGAAAAGGACTACCATGAAAGACATATCAAGAAGAAATCCTTTAAGCAAGGAGATATGGTATTGGTATATGACAACAAGTTCATGAAGCATCCAAGGAAGTTCAGAACACATTGGCTTGGACCATTTGAGGTCTCACATGTTACAAAAGGAGGAGATGTGAAGTTGAAGACACTAAATGGAGAGTGGAAGGAAGGATTAGTGAATGGGAGACGATTGAAATTGTACTATGACAATTAGTTGCCTCAAATCTCTCAGTAAAAGAAGAAGGAGATGGGTCTAGGTACCAAGTGTAGTTGAAACTAGGCACCAGACACAGAAAAGACAGTCTGCATAGGGAAGAAAGGGACAGAGCAGAAAGAACAGGCTACCCCACACAGTCTGAATTCGAAGTGAAACAGAATGGTTAGACCTGAAGTGCCTCAGGACAAGTCACATGTGAGTGTTGGGGGCCTATTGGCTCTTGGTTATGGAATATTGCGAAGAGTAAGGAAAGAAGCGTGAAGTACGAACTGCGTGGAAGACACATTAACTGAGATCAGGTTGAAGTGGTTAAAGAAGAAGAAAATAAGGAGCAAAGTAAGAGAAAGCGATTCATTGAACAAGAATACCAAGGAAGATAGATCATCAAGGAAGAGGGATTGTGGAAAAATCAACAAGCGAAAAAATCCACCAATAGATGCTTTGGAGCACCTCGCGGGAAAGAAGGACAAACAGGCTAGCGAAGCCCTGAAAATGTGGGCCAAGTTGACCTAGGGTTTTGGAAGTTTAGGGTTTTGACATCTAGGTTTTGGCCTAAGGTTGTCTTAGAGTCATTGTAATGTATAAATAAGGGTCAAGAGGACCTGGGTTGGGTTAGAGAGGGTAATGAGAAATTATTGTTGTTGAGAGAGAGAAGTATTATGTTGAGAGAGAGTATGTCTTGTAAGATCTTCATCTACATGTGAAGATCAACCCCGAAACTGGGTGTGTAGGGAGGGGAGAGAAAGACAGAGAACAAGAGAGAGATCTGCAAGATAAGAGCACAGGTAGAACTATATGTTTTCCTATATTATCAGAAACATAGTTTTATGGATGTATCCCTAGGGAGGGGGTGAACCATATAAATCTTGTTGTGATGTGTGATTGATGTTGTGCTCTTCTTCTTTCTGTTACTCTATTATCGCATCATTGTGTTAGAACTAAGATATAACTATACGAAGTAGGGTAGATCTAGTAAACGATAACTAGATCACTATGTATTATTGTGTTGAATCCACTTTTCATTTCCTCTAGTTGTAGACACCTGTGTCCTGCAACCCTCTATTGCTACTTCGGGTGAGACTGCATCTGCTTCGCAGGTGTTACCGAAAGGGATAGTAGTTAGGGATTGTTGGTGCGCTATTAAAGTTGAAACCTGGGTCTGCCCTTGTGCCAACAATAACCATCTACAAATACTCCCCCTCAACACTGGATTGTTGACGAGGTATTTGAGCATTTAATGGTCTGTGAACATCTTGAAATGTTTCCCCAATAAATAATGTCTGACCTTCTGAAGTGCATAGACTATTGGTAAGCCTTCTCTTTCCGTGGTATTATAATTTTTCTTCGATTCTCACAGTTTTATGCTAGCTAATGTTATCATATGGTCCAATTTTCCTGCTCTTGGCTGCACCAAAATATCTCCAAGTTCTATGGCTGATGCATCTACATGTATGTGGAATATTGTTTCCCAAACCGGGAATAATAGTATTGGTGTGGTTACCATGTTTTCTTTTAGGGTGTCCAATATGTTCTGACAATCCTCATTCCACTTAAACTTTGTGTATTTCCTTAGCAATTTCTCTATTGGTGCATTGATCTGTGCATACCCCTTTATAATTTCCTATAGTATCATGTTTATCCAAATGTCACTCTCAATTGGAAGACTATTTTTGGTGGTGGTATATTAACAATTACTACAATCTTAGAAGGATCTACTAGAAAGCCTTGATTTCATACTATATGGCCCAATAATATTCCAAAAGGTTTTCTAAAGATGCACTTATTGATATTTAATGATATATGACATTGTCTACATATTTCTAACAACACTTGCAAGACCTCTACACGGTCTTTCAATAGACTATAGATTGTCCAATCATCCAGACATACCTCTAGGAACTGGTGGATAAATTCTTTAAATGCAGCTATGACTACTTTGGAAAATATTGTTGGTGAATTCTTCAATCCAAACGGTATGACTATATACTGGTAGGATCCCCATTCTATGGAAAAAGTGGTCTTGTATCTATCTTATGGTTCTATCTTGATATGATGGTATCCTGAGAATCCGTCGGTGAATGAATAAGCTTATTGTCCTCCTACATTATCTAACACTTCATATGTGAAGGGAGTAGGGAACGAGTCATGTAGGAATGCATCGTTCAACTTTATCAAGTTGAAACATATTCTTATCCCCCCTTGTTTCTTTTCCTGAACTACCATCAGGATTATCCATTTTGATTCCTTTATTGGTTCTATCATTCTAGCTTCTAACATCCTATCGATTTCATCTTGAATTTTTTCTTATATATGGTATTGAGTATGTATGGTCATTGCCTGATCATTCTTGCCTTAGCTCTGAGCAATATATTAATTTTTCCTAACTCTCCTTCTATGCATTTCATTTCTGTGAACGTTAATGGGAACAGGTCGTTGTATTCATGCAATAAATATGTTATACTTTCCATTGTTTTCTCATCACAATAGTCTCCAATGCTGTCGATTTTAGGATTCTCAATTGTCCCAATGTTGACTTTGTTCACCTTTATCGGTGCAACAATTACTTATGATTCCAGAGGTGGGCCTTCCACTTCTCTCTCGCCTTCAACTTTCTCAATCTAAATATCGCTTGAGTCATCTTCATCCAATGTGTCTCCCTGCACGTGGTAGCATGAAAGCAGTTTTTTTACTGTCTGTCTGGTTTACTGTTGTTCTTTTGTCATGAGATCAACTTCTGGTTCCTTAATGAATGTTACCCCTCCGATTTGTTTAAGTGTTGCATCTATGTTGGGGTTCTCATTCTCAAACGAGAAACTGATTGTAAAATTTTGTTGTAGTATTGTCCAACTCATCATTCCACTGTGCAGTTCTTGGTATGCATACCAATTTGCTGGGATAACTTCTAATGTGTGAACAAAATGATGAGTCCATTCCTCTGGTGGTGTCATCCTCCATAGATTTTTTCACTTATCCAAGTGTTCTATTGGTTCTCCTTGTCCATCATATTTCTCAGGCGGGTTTCTTCCCTATTCTCTATTAAACATGATGTGTAGTAACTATTTACATTAGTACCAATCTGTCATTGTTTCTTTGTGCGCACCCCACCATCTCCCAGATGTTTCCTTGAGTTTTATATATAGGGATAAGATCCTATGATTATCGAATAGTCCATGTTTGTACCATGTTAGGAATGCTTCTAATTCATTCACCCCATGGAATTTGGGCGGTTCCCTTATATCTGTACCTACCCATCTTATTGCATTGTCTATTCTTGTGCATCTTCTTGTGGAGACTTCATGTAATCTTTGCTAGCAATTTTCTAAGCCTGTATTTGAGTTTGATACACATGAGGTGATGCTTCACCAACTGAGTACCCCATATGTAGTCGGGTTCATGTAATCTTCATCTCACACAGTTGTTATGTACAACTGATTAATTTCCTGGAGGTCCAAGCAAGTAGGTTCTACAAACATTTCCCCTTTTGATGGGTCCAATGGTGCCATGACTCTATTTTCTCCTAACTCGAAGATCATATTCTACCTATTTAGGCTGATTATGGCTTGGATATCAAACACCCAATCCGAACCCAATAATTTTGGATAAGGTGTTGTGCCATCCACTATCTCGATTACTTAGAAATCGGTTTTAGTATATACTCCATCGAGGTCTATTGTTACTCTTATTCTTCCAATTGGTAGAACTTTGTGTTGATTTTCTAGTTTCAACTGAACAAGTGAATATCCTAATGTGGGTTCTCCCATACATTGCCATGTCTTCTTGTTTAATACATTAACTTCGGATCCTAAATCCAATATGATATCTCCCATGTTAAAATCTCCAATGTTGGCGTTCATCCTGAATTCCCTACTTGTTCTCCTCCTTGTATGTAGGTGATTGATTGTTTTCTGTACTAACTTTCCTTCTCCTTCTACACTACATATTTCTAGAATATTTTTTAATACTTTAAAAGAGGATGGATCAATTAGTATTCTACCACAGGATTGCAAAAAACCCTCAATGGTACTTACTTGTCCCATGGGTTGTGTTTCTTTGGTGTGATCCAATGATGGAAGCCTCTCGTACTCTGGTACTTCATTATTATGTTGTGTGGTTGATGTCGATGCAATTTCTGGTTTCAGGAATTCTTCTCTATCTTTCTTGAATATCTCCTTCTCATTCTATGCATCAAAATACTTCTTTCGTTTGGAATTCTTCTTCACCCATTGGTGTTGTACTAACTCTTGTTTTAGTGCATCATTTCTTGTTTTAGCTCCTCCCCGTGTAACTATGTTGATGTTTCTCCCTTCATCCCTTGCTTCTTTTTAAATCCACTGAACATTCTGATTGTTCTGGTTCCTCCTTTCCTAGATCTTCCCTAATAGTGTTGGACATTTTTTTGTATCATGATCTGATGTGAAACAATACATACAGGTCATTGGTGGAAGTGGGAATTCTCTTGCATAATGTCCTGGTTGTTGAAATTTTTGACATACCACTGGTCCTCTACCTCTTCCAAAGCCTCCTCTTGCTCTACCTCCCCCTCTATATCCATATCGATCCCCTCGTGATGTGTTATACTGAGGTGCCTGGTTATACTGTGTGGTATTATAATGTGGTTGCGCGATATTATACTACGGTCGTGCACTGCTATATTGTTGTTGTGTATTGTTATATTGTTCCTGCATAATTTTCTACAGGGCTGGTACTTAGTTAAAATGAGGTGTGGCCTACCCAGTCACCATTTATTCTTGCACCCTATATGCATCTAATGCTCTTTCCCTCATCAAGTCCATGGTTCTACAATATTTGTGATCGTGGCCTATTGACTTACAAAAGTTGCAATATGAGATTTTTGATACTGTTTGGTACTTCTACATCATTGGGAAGTGGTATGGATCATGACCATGTTTCTTATAGATCTCGCACCATAGTCCTCCTGTTGGTAATGGATTTGGCATTCTCTTTGCCATGTACTGTGTGAATGTTGGACATTCATTTTTATGGTGTCCTTATGTCCTACATGTGGTACACCATATGACTTCTCTTTTTTCCTTACCTTTGTTCTTGTTTAGCTAGAACATTAAGTTCTTCAAATCCTCCTTCAGCTTCTCTACTACTAGGTCTATCTTATGATATTGGTTCTCTTCTAGGTTTAGAGCTGCTTGTAAATCATCGGTCTGCGTCTGAAACTTTTGTTGTCACAATGGATACTTGAAGTGTGGTAGCAGTGAATTGACGAACAAATGCCTATGTTGCATATCTGGCATGACATATTTTAGCTTTCCCTTCAATAATTTGAATCTCTGGTCAATATCCCATACAAATTATCCTGGTTTCTGTCTAATCTCTATCATATAGTTCATGTATTGATCCTCTGAACTAGGCTTCTAAAACTCATTTATCAACAACTTCTTGATATCTCCAATCATTCTGGTTGTCCTTGGCAAACTGTTTGCAGCTAAACCCATGTACCAATCAAGTGCGTGATCTCTAAATGTGATATCTAATTGTGCCAGCTTATTTTCCTCATCCTTGATCTGTTTTACTTTCCAAATCTTCTCACAGATAAAAAGGTTCTTCTCTGGGTCCTTAGATTCTTCTCCTTTGAATTATGGTAACCTGATGGTTCGATCATGTCCTTCAATTTTGAATGTTGAACTACTACCTTTGCGCGGTGTAGATACTTAACTACTGCTTCCTGAAACAACTTCCCAATTTTTTTTTCCTTGTGTAGATGTACTTCCTATTGTCTTCCTTCTCCTGAAATTTAGTTGTCTACATGGTGGTGTTCTTCTTGGTGTGCTAGTCTCACATGGGTTTATGGATTCCACACTGACACTGATATGGATAGGAGTGTTGCCTTTTATTTCCTCTCTTGGACCTCTCATCTTCCTCTCATATGTTTCATGCAGTATTTTCTCAATCTTCTCCACATCCCAAAGATCATATGCCTCCTCTTCATCACTTTCCAAGCCTTCCCTCGCAACTACGACTCTCTTCTTGGTGTTCACCTTATATTGGTAGGATACTCCATTGCGCGTCCTTCTAGTTGTCTCCATGATCCACTTGATCTAGTCTTATTTCATCATAATTGGGTCCAAGTCCTTCTCCTTCTTTATTTTATACCCTTCTCCTTGAATCTCTTCTTCTCTTGTCAGTGCTTTCCCCTGTCCCCCATGTACACAGGGAAGTTTAGTTGTCTAACTCCGTCGTAATTACACCTTTTTTATATAATAATATCTTAATGGAAGTATATAATGATCTAATGTACCTACCTCGAGGTACCTTTAAGAACTCTTCTTCAGCTGCACTGTAGGACTTTGTTGTATATACCGCAAACTTTGTGATGAATCCAACAACAAGGTTATCTAGCCAGAAATCTATTGCGCATGTAAAATTATTATCAACTCATTGTAGTTGTGTGATCTCTTCAGGATTCCATTCTAGCTGTCTAATCCGATTTGTAGGATGGTTGTCTTTCAATCTTTTTATCCACTCCTACAATATGTGTGGGAAATCACAAAAAAAAACTTCATGTAAGTCGGTGAATACGTACTTATCCATATATTTGTGCAGTGTTAACTTCAGGTTTTTGTTATCTTTCTGCACAAACTCTAGCTCCTTTGCCTTCAACCAACTCTCTATATCTACCTTCATGGGATTCCACAGTCTCAACATCCCCTTTCAACTTCTCATTATCCTCAACATATTGTGATCCGGTCTAACATTCTTCTGATGTGTCCTCCACAAATATCATATAATCAAATCCCATTTCCTTCCACACAACCAGCAAAGGAACCATTTTTTGGTCTTCTATTATCTAATTTTGTGTTCACCCATTGACCTGGTTTTAGATTTAGTAAGCTTCCCAACAAAATCCATGTAAAACTATCGACCCCTCTTGTAAACCAAAAGGAAACGTAGCACACAGAGTGTACTACGCAGCCTCACCTGAGATAGCTCTATGGGTGGATGCAATACTCAGGTGTTTGCAGCTTGAGACTGAGAAATATTTTTGGTTGTGTATTGTAAATTTTATTTAGTCCATCTAACATCTAGTTATACCATTCGTTCTATGCATGCATGTGGAATACCAAATTTACTTAGTTACTTCATTCATCTAACATTCATCAACTAATCAGACATAAAGATGCATTCATTCGTTAACATAACACAGTATTATCGTGGTTCACCCCCTCCTGGGCTACATCCACGAAGATTTGGCTCTCGATCTTTTATCATAGTTTAGAAAGATATCACGTCATGCGTTTTTATAGTATTAGTTCTTCCTCTCTCCCAAAGGCTCCTCGATCCCTGCGAGGCTGACTATATCGCACTAGACTCCTCACCCTATGATCTAACCCTCGAGATCGAGTCGCTCATTCCTTCTCTATCTCACCATCTTAATGACTCATACAGTCCTTACAATTATCTTCCTCTATGTCTCCTCTCCTCCCCTCTCACTGTCTCTTCTTACATTGAATATGTACTAATTATTTATATCCTCAGCTCACCAACGATTACAATACATTACAAAGACCCTAACTCTAGTGTCGTTAGGTCTTCCTTTCATGCATGCTTCCCCTACTTCTCTTGCATGTGTTTCTTTTCCTTCCAGCTATCTTCTGCATGCTTTTCCTCCAAAAATAGCCTTTGTTTCTAGCTAGGCCTGTATCCAACAATCATATACAACATCAAAATCCCAAAAGGTATCCAATTTAAACACTTTCAGATTGGACAAGGATTTTGGTAAGATCAACTTGCAAAAAACCAAAAGTTGCTAGTATTTGGGAAAACTCTTTTGTGAGTGACTTTCAGTGTTTCATGGAAATGTGCACATGAGATCTAGCTAAAACAAGTACAAACAAAGCTTATCAAAAAAAGAAGAGAGATTCAATATGGAAGAATGAGAAAATATATTCACACTACTCCAATGAGCTAATGATTTATACATATATCATGATCAATATGATACAATGAATGAGTGGAATACACTCATATATAAGGCAAAGCATTCCGTAATTAAGAAAAGAAATCAAGCGGTTAGCTTTCCTTAGGAATGCATGCATGCATAATAGTGATGGTAAAAACATAAAGTCTAAATAGAACTAGTCATTTAACTCCCACTGAACTAGTGTGTCGAAAATAGAAATTTCTCCAACACTCCCCCTGAACATCACTATGGAGTAAAAATGAGTCCCGGCTATTAGGCCATTTTAGGTACTCATGTACAATGCAACTAATGAACACTAAATAAAAGTGAGTAAAGAGGGAAAACCACATGGGAACAAAACCCCCCCTCAAAAGATATTGTATCAAAAGAAGAAAATGGCAGCTGCTAGGCAACTATGTTCTTCACTGCAAGACGATCCTGCAAAGTATGAAACTTCTACACATTGAAAGTCTTTGTGAAGATGTAGAAATCTTTATGGATCTGATGAAGTCCTTTGGAAACCTGTCAGGCCTTGTACTTCTTGATCCTGTGTACCCATCTGCACCTGAAAATATTGCTCTCTGGTGGATGTGGAACAATATTCCAAGTCTGGTTCTGTAGGAGTGAGTCATACTCCTTCTGCATGGTTGCTTCCCATAATGGATTTCCCACAACCCTATTGTAGTTATGTGGATCAGTAGATTGAACCATATAGCAATGCATGGGCATCGCAGGTTCTGAAGATGAAAATACATGTGAAGGCTCCTCATGATGAGATTGAGTCCTCCTCAAATCCAATGGATTCTCTGCAAGGTTGTCTACTACCTGAAGTGTGGTATGTGCCTTCTTGGGCATCTGCTAAAGCTTCGACGTTGGCTTTTGATCTAGATGTACTACCTGCTTATTTCCATGTACAGAATCTAAATGTATGGAATCATCTCTGATGTCTAAAATTGATGGAAGAACAAGAGTATATTTATTTTTTAGTGGAGGTGCATGCAAAGTAATCTCCTTACATGTAAGTAGAATAGAGGATTCATTGTCAAAAGACTTAGTGAATTTATACAACCTTGACTTGTGATACACCTCACCAATTTCAATAATGGAATTGTTATGCATGTCAATTATTGAAACTGAATCTGATGTTAATTCAACCTTTTTTCCTTTTTGAGTGATCTGATAAACCGAGAGAAGATTCACAGAAATCTTTGGAACATGTAAAACATTCTCAAAACTGCCATTATGGAGTTCCACTCTCCCTTCTCATGTTATTTCTACTAGAGTATCATCCCCCATGAGAATAGAGGGTCTTGAGCATGGACTCAAGGAAGAGAAAGATTCCTCTTTCGCTTCCATATGATGGGTTGCTCCAGAATCTATAATCCATGAATCAGATGATGAATTAATTGCAACAAGAGCATGATGATTACCTTTCTTAGGAGTAGGATCTTCTTCCTTCTGCTTCTTGACTCCCTCTGGAATGAAGTTTCCAAGGTTGTTCTACTGAAGTGCATGTGCCATAAGATCGATCTTTTTCTCCATGCATGTGGATTCTTCATGATTCGGTTTATTGCAGTAAGTGCACTACATTCCCTTCTTCTTCTTCTTGGAATCTGAAGAGTCTTTGGAACCTAAAGAATCATTAAAGGATTTGGAATTTCCCTCCTTCCTATTCTGTTTGAATGACCCTTTTCCATCCTGCATGGTGAGTGCATGTGCTTTGGGATCTTTCATGAGGCCCATCTATATGAGTTTTGTCTGCTCTTGTGTAAGAGAATCAATGAACTGAGCCAATGTAGGCATTTTCCAATTTGTTCCAAAAAGACATCTTCCAGAATGGAAATTGGAAACATATATAGTGTATTCTAGTCCTAGCTTGGTCAAGATTGTTAGAATAAGTTATTTCTCTTGTGTAGACTTGTCAATACCACATTCACCCAAGCTCAATAGCAAAGATTTAAATTTAGTAAAAAAATCTTGTATATTATCAAAACATTTAGGGTCTAAGGTATTCAACTCTACCTCAAGCATATGACCTCGCATCTCATCCTTCTTTCCAAAGAGTTCTTCCAAGGTGGTCCAGATCTCGCTAGGAGTCTTGCATGCAGTAACATGAAACCATAAATCAGTGGATATTAATTCAAGAAGTAGTCCTGTGGCGCCATCCTTACGGTTCACCCATCTCATCTTCTCAATCGCTGATGTAGGTTTTGTTTCTATCGCCATCGTCAAATTATATAGTCCTTTTCTTTTGAGTTGGAATGTCTCCTTGGGATTCCAATCAAAATAATTGTATGGTGTGAGGATTACAACCAGGTTTGACTATATAATAGTTGTCATATCCATCTCTCCCACTGATTCCAAGAACCCCTAAAAATTTACTCTCAATCTGCAAGTGAAAAATTAAGAAATTAAGGATTCATATCAGTTTCAAGAGATGATATTGCGACTTACTTTCTGAGCAAACGGTAAGGAATCTCACCAAACGGCTGAAAACCCACTTCCAAAATGGGACGATTTACTTTCTTTGTAGGTTGTTTCCTCCAAAATGTAATATTTTGGGAGAAATGAATGTGGAAAGGTACAACCATAGATTCGTATCAGTTTCAGGAGGCTATATTGCGACTCACTTTCTGAGCAAACGGTAAAGAATCTCGCCAAACAGTTGAAAACCCACTTCCAAAATGGGCCGATTTACTTTCATCATGTGTTGTTTCCTCAAAAACGTAATAGTTTGGGAGTAATAACTACTAAAATTTATGACCACGGATTTAGCTCGTCGAAACTCTGATTTTCCTTATTCTTTGGCTTGTTTGGCTTGCTCCAAGCAGCATAGATTTGATACCTTGTCAGTTTTTCATGGAAACCTGCACAAGAGATATAGCTAAAACAAGTACAAACAAAGATTATCAAGAAAAGAAGAGAGATTCGATATGGAAGAATGAGAAAATATATTCACACTAATCCAATGAGCTAATGATTGATACATAGATCATGATCAATATGATACAATGAATGAGTGGAATACACTCATATATAGGGAAAATAATTCCATAATTAAGAAAAG
>ML847337.1:20718-34321 GCA_009831015.1 Picea engelmannii | reverse complement strand
GGTTGACATCAATGACAACCAACCTTAATAAACAATATGAAATTCTTCTACCACTTCCTTCTCATCATCCGCGACATTGGGAAGTGCATCCCATGAAACCATTTCCAATGTGTTCATACCTACTCTTTTGAGAAGCATGGAAATTTACAAAGGCAAGGTAGTGGAATAAAACTCTATCAATACATCTTGTGCTAGCCTATATTTGGTTGGATTTTTTTTTACGATGGTGGTAAAACTTTGATTGAAGTATTTGATTGTTTCCTCAATCTCCATTTTCATTTGAGTTGTTAAGAAATAGAACACAATACATGACATAAAAAATTGGTAGAAAAGGCCATAAGCCATAATCTTGTATTCTATTATTCATTCTGATGATGCTAATTTATAATACATGAATGAAACCACCTCATTAATTTTATTTCGTCTCACAACGACACTCTATCAAGAGATAAGGCAAGGAGGAGGAAAAATAAAATCTAATACACACTTAGGATAAAAACTATATCACATAATGTGAAATACAATAAGGTGACGTATGACTTCATGATTGTAGATTTTAACCTTGTACAATATTTACTGCAAACAATTTTTCAGTAAAATAACATAAAAGATACAATGGAAAATACAAACATTACATAGAGATTTTTCCCCTGGAAACCCAAACCGGGAAAACCAACATATTCTATATTCATTCATTATGATAGATAGTTTACAATAAAATATACATATAGGAGCCAACGAAATCCTAAACCCTAACTCAATGACTTGGATTAGTCAACAACCCTAATTCCTTAATCGGATATAGAAAACCATCGGAAAAAAAACCATGTGCCAAAAAACTACCTAAATATATGACACGTTTCTCGAGGCAGGTTTTTTTTTGACATTACCACTCATGCAAAGAATATAAAACATACCCAACAATATTGTATAGGATTCAAGGGCTACAAATCACCACCTAAATATGTGACACTACTACTCGTGCAAAAAATATAACACATACCCAACAATGATTGTATAGGAGTCAAGGGCTAAATATCACCCCCCACAAACTATAAGTATGAACAATAATACCAGTAACGAAATAAGAATAGGTATCATCTCGAAGCATTCATTATGAAACTCTTGAGTTGAGCCTTAATGAAGCTCTTCCTAAAAAATCACCAAATCTAGACATTGAAAACTCATAGAATCTGGAAAATCCCACCGTGTAAACATGTGAACCAAAATGCTTATGATTTCTCATTGACATGAACTTTGATGAGAGTGAATCAACTGCAAGTATGACACACCCCTAAATTTTTTTGACAACCCAATAAAATGCCAATATGCAATGCATATGGATCTAGCTATCCTCTGCTAGGTCTAATGACCATCCAGGTGAACAAAATTCCCACAATATTGCTCTAAAAATGACATGCAAATAACATCAATTATCATCCCAATCATCAATTTGTATGATTCAACCGAATCATAACTTTTCCAAATAATGGTTGAGTAGTAAACAAGGTTCCATGTTGGGACTACCCAAATCAATCATCATGCTAAGATCAAAACTCAAACAATCAATGGATGTCGCACAAAATACGACATTTGGAAGAAACCTAAAAAAATCCTAATTGGAAATTTATACAAGTGGTGAAATATTTTCAATTTTCTTATTGCTATTGTTGTCACCCATTTGAAATTTTGTTAGTCTAAGTATACCATCTACATATTGTTTCCCATTTGGTGTTTTTGTTTGTTGTTGTTGAAACTTGGAGTTTGAAAATCATTGTAAATATCCCCCCCTTTGTTAGCTGAAATGTGAGAAGTCATGGGTTTTCATGTGGGTTTCCCTTAACCAATCCATCATTTTATTATGGTTTTGGTTAACCAAAAACTATTTTCACTTCATTGGTGGTTTTGGTTTACCATAAATTATCTTCACTCATTAGTGTACCCCCCCCAACTTGTAAGAGAGTACCATTTGAGAGTCATTAACTCTAATTTAATTTGTGTACATCCTCCCCTTTAAGGTGTAAGGAGATTGAATGACTATATACTGCAAGATGTGTCTTTACTTGAGAGAGAATTGTGCGGTAATACTAATATAATTGCTTGGTTGTTGATGACCATTTCCAAGGATTCATTCACCCATAGTGAATATTTAATCTTGTAGATTTTTTTACTCTAGAGCATCTTTTTGATGAATGATTATGCTTGTTGCAATGCCAAAAAGAATGGAGATAAAAAAAAAATCATCCATATGACCAACTCGATGACAATTTTGGCACTTATCATTCTGATGCTGAACTAGAATAGCTACAGTTGAAACTTCTTGAAGCAATCCTATGTTGTTGAAATAGATTCATCTAGAATAATATGGAATATGAAAGGTCACTTTCTTATCATGTCCAAGTTTTTTTCTATGTTTGTTGTTTCTCATCTCTTCCCAAGGTATGACAATGGGATTGGAAAGAGTATATTGAATGTGTTCATGAATAACTTCATCCTCATCTACATCTAAAGTGGTTTCATAGAGTTTATCATGTGCTAACTATCGATCATTATCAAATTCAAAGAGTGGGTTGTTCTAAACAAGGACTAGTGCAGAATGTTGAAGATTATTTCGTTGGAGTTCATAATGAAGAAGTTGTGATTGAGTTTGACTTTATCTTGTGACACTTGCAAAAAAGTTAGATCTAGTTTAAGAGTTTATTTGTGTAACACCCCCGACCCCTAGGTGCTCTTTTAAGGGGTGAGGTATCAAAATTTTGTTTCCCTTAACTCTCTCTAGGTTCCCCTTCACCAAAGTGCAGGTTCTTCCAAACCCATGGACTCTTTCCTAGCCCCTTCGGAGGATTTTAACAGAAGGTGCTAGTTTTCCATTCTAGGCCCCTTCCTTCATATGACCTCGTGCTGTGACCCAACACCTACTCAAAGGGTGCTTCAGAACTTCGTACTTCGGGCGTTTTCACTTCACCACTCGCCAATTCATCCGAACTCCAAACTGGCGAAGTTCCAAAATGACGGGAGAGGGATCGACGTTCCCTTATCCCTATCCAGATAAATGGCCCATCGAAACTTCAAGCTCAGGTGCTTCGACGAGTTCCAAAACACCTCCCCTCAAGTCTTCCAGAGTGCGAAGTCTCTGGACTATGCGATATTACGCCAAGCATCCACAGAACATCAACGATTCTGATTTACTTCGGGATTCCGTGCTTCAACGGATTCCCAATTACTCAAAACCGAAAACCTATGAAGTGAAATCCTTATGGAGTGTCAGATATTATGACACATGTCCTCTGCGATCGATGGCTCAGGTGGACTTCGGCCTCCGGGCCTTCAAGAGTTCTTGCTCCTCCAACTCCACTTTCTTCCAGAGTGACTTTTCTCTGAAGTGGTAGATCTTCTGCCATTGTCCTCCTTCATGGATGACTGAGATGACTTCGGGACTCCATCCTTCAGGATTCCTCTCACCTCCACTCTTCAACTCTTCTAGAGTACTACTGCTCTGGAGAGCGGGATCTGGTAACACCTGTCCTTACCAAAGAATGACTCAGATATGTTCCGACTCCCGATTCTTCAAGAGTTTTCTCCACTCTACTATCTGCTTTCTTTGGAATGTGGTATCTCTCTCCACACGTCTCCTACTGGTGGATGCATGAGATATACTTCGTTACCTCGACACTTTGTCTCTTCACGCCTCTTTTCTATCTACGCACGAGATCACCCAAAGATCCAAACATATGAAGTCCCATGATCTTGCCACGCATCTCCAGCCTTCAGACCTTTTGGTATCTCTACGATGCTAAACCCCAAATCCTCCAGAGTCCCGAAGTCCCGGACTCCTGGAGTCTCGGCTACATCAACAAATACTTTGGCCAGGTGACACGTATCAGGAACTGACACGTAGGAGGGGGTTAGGGTGACATGTGTTATGTTTAAAAAGGGTTCATAGGGTATGTGATACACATGAATCCAAGTGACACATGGCATGCCCATATTTGGTCACGTAACCCTGGGTGACATCACCACTCAACATGTGGGCTCCCATGTGCTCCTCGTTGTGAAACAAGCGTCCCCATGATCAAACAATTAAGAGGAATCCCGATGGATCCTTAGATCCATGGTCCACAATACTTCATAGCTTTTGCCTTCGGGGGTTTTGATGCTACAACGTCCTTATTCTCCTGAAGTGAGACTTCACCGAAGTAACCTGTGCGTGTCCCTTCCCTTTGAATGATCGGATGGTCGAGAGGGGCCCCAATAGACTCCCCAAATAAACTACCCACAATCTTTCGTGACTCAGACAATCAAGCATTTTTTATAGTTATGAGGTTTGACATCCCTGAGGCTTCGAGCTCTTGAAGCTCCAAGACCATCAAGAGATATATCCTTTCGAACTTAGCACAGGGTTCCTAGGCCTTGGTCATATGGGACACCCAAAGGTTCTTGTGGTTACATGCTTGACTCTTGGCCGAGAATTTGCTAAGGGCATGAGCATGAGTGCTTGGTCACACAGATGAAAGGTCTCGAAAATATGCCCCCCTCCCTTGTATACATTCTAAGGGTTTTATACCTCCTGATCTTAACGAACTCCTTCCTCCAAGAGGCTCAAAATAGATGGGAACGTCGACATGCACATGTGAAACTGTGCCCAAGGTCGACGAACTCGTAGTACATTTATTTTAACTTCAACCATCACAGAGCTCGAGCATTTATGTGTACAAGCCATAAAATTCCTTACTTTCTCAAATACACAATCAAGCAGAATTAAAGGGGCATATTATAACCATTAAACAAACATGCACATCCCTGAAACATTCATAGGATATTCAACCTTATTTCACAGTTATAGTTCAATTTACACTGAGTATGAGAATACTTATCTTTTACAGGTTGCAGCCAACTCAATGACTGTGGGTGTTCTCCTTTCCACCCAACCATAGGCTTAGAGGCATTCAATCTTAGCGCTCTGGCCAACCCCATGCCAAGCCATGATATCACCAGGGAACTCTCGTAGTTTCTCAGGGATTCTTTATCTGTTTCAGCTTCTGCTCGGGTTCTATTCTCTGCAAAGTTTCAAAGATCTCTTTCTCTATCATGGCCTTGGCAAGGTTTATCAGATGCTCACCCAACATCAATATCGTGACCTTATTTTCATCGTTCGATGGAGATCTCCATGCATTCTCCTCTATGTCTATCTATCTTTTTCCTTGTATCTATTTTCTATATATCTTTTCCCAGGATGGTTCTCGACCTATCATGTTCCTTCTATCGGAAGGGAACTCGGGTAAGTTTGGTATGCCAGAACCCGCGGTACTTCAGTTTGACATTCTTCAGTCATACCATACTTCCATTCATGGGGGTGGTTGATTTCTCAACCACCAGTCCTTTTTCATTAACTGATTTCTCTCCTTGGGATCCGGAGAGGGTCATTATCTCAGTAAAGGGAGTTTGGGTCATTTGAACTAATGGACCCTCTCTACAATCTCCTCACTCTTTCCTCTAGTGATATCATGGTTAGTACTTCAAGGATTCACCCCCATAGTCATTCATTGGCAGTTTAAACCTTAATACATTTACATTGTTCCCATGCCATAGCATGGTAATTATAATTAATGATTAATTACAAGTTGGGGGAAACATGGGTGTTACAATTCCCTCCCCCTTAAAAGGAACACCGTCCTTGGTGTTCTTTCTCAGAATCACCTATTGTGCCTTTCTCTTTCAACCACTTCATAAGTATTGACCTTCTTCCTCATTGAGGTCCTTTTTCAGACTCTTAATCTCCATCACCTGCCTTCAATAATTCTTGGACAACAAGAACATTAATCATAGTCTCATGTGAAAACATTTTTTACTGTTGCATACAATTTCTAGGAAAATTTCATAATCTAGCACAATACTTATCTGTGCAGTTTGTGGATTTGTATCCACATGGCTGTCTTGTTATCCAGACTCACTATTTTCCTTGACATACCCATTGTGTACATGAGCCCAGTCAATAGTTTACAAGAACTATCAGAGTCTCCTCTTCCTTGCGGTCACTCACCCTCCAGGCCCAGGCTCAGGCATCCCCTTCTCTGTTATACAGTTCCTCGGGTGATCCATATTTCCTTGCCAAGGTTTTCTCACATAGGAAGAATCCCAAATTATTTATTGAGCCTTATATTTGAGGCATCCCTCAGACTTTCTTTGCCGAGGCATCCCTTTGGCTTGTTTTACCTCAAAAAAACATATTCCAGGCGATTATGGCTTACCACAAGGTTCTCATGGCTCAAAAATGGCCTCCTTCATGATTTTCAGCTGGATAGCCTTCATATGTCCTTTCTGGACATATATTTTCTTCTCACCTGTATCACAGGTATACAAAAATTCATGAGACATCATCATAAATTTCAAATTTCAAAATTTTATTGCAAATCTGTCACCTACAGATTTCCAATTCCACATTTTTTTTTTCTAGATTTGTTCCACATAGGGAACATATTCACAAGCATGGGACTTTCCTCCCTGTAGAAGTTTAGCTCATTAGGAAATTGGTCTCCCTTATGGGCTTACGATACCGCCATATCCAAGACTCTTTCTTCTTGCAATTCATTCCTCAACTAAACAAATTGTTAGTTCTCATGCACATTATATTTTCATCACATACTTGTAGTGGATCACAAACAATTTCAGAATTATGCATACTAACAATCAAATTCACTTTCTCAAAAAGGAAATACCATTCCTTGCAGCTTGGATCAACAAGCAATTGGTCTTCCTTATGGGCTTACAACACTGCCATATCCAAGACCCTTTTCCTCCTGCAATTTCAACATTCCTCAACCAAACAAATTATTAGTTTTCATGCACATTATCTTTTCAAAATCATGCATACTAATAGTCCAAGTCATTTTCATCTATTCAAGGATACAAAGAAAAAGGAAACATCATCCCTTACCTATGCATTATTTCAGCCTACCAAATTTTTCAAAATGTAATTCAGATATCAATTATCTTTAATGAATGTGCCAACATTCATGGCCACATTCATACCCAATGAACCCTTGCATCAATCTTCAAAATTCCACACTTGGTGACAAGAACCTTGCTAGGGTGTGTTGGAGTTTAACCAACCTCTTCACCATATGGCTTATTCCTCATTCACTCTTACAATAGGACTATGCTTGCTGCTATAGGCTAATCACGATTCCAAATCAGCACATATGAAACTAAATGTTTCTCTTGAATGCACCCAAGCATTCTTCCTTCATTAGTAACCAAGGTGCCCACACTCATGGTCACCCAAATTTGCTTCCCTTTGACATCCATACAATGTAAGTAAAATTTTCGGAAGGTCCTCCTTCCTCAATGGAAGGTTCATTGTCTTCCTTTCATGCAAACATGCACTTCCTCAAATTAATTCCATGCAATGTGCTATCGATGAGCACCTTTATTCCCTTATACCTATTCCTCGCAAGTACAGTCTAATGCATATTTTAAACTCTATCTTCCTTGACTGGTGCGAAGGAACTCCGTTTTCTCTCCATGTGACCAAGAGCTGTGACCTCAACTCTATTATTTTCAGGCACTACCCTTTCAACTCCTGTGTCCAAGTGATATGATCCCAGCTAAACCCCTTGTTTGCAATTCGATGGTGAAGATCTGTCTTCCCCTAGATCCAACGACTGCAAGGGATTGCAGAACCTTAACTAGCTCACGGTTTAATTCTCCTTCTGATCTTCGCAATGGATACATGTCGTCTGATCTATGATTGGATCCCAAACTCAAAACAATGCTATATTGAATTTAAATTACAGGTACAGGTCTCGACATTAACCCATGTGCATATGCAATCTCCACAATGATTGTGGGTCGTTGATCTTAGCCCTCGATCGATTTGAACCACGCTATTTACAAATAACAATAATAATTCCAACACATAAGTGTTTGAGTGATAATTTATGTTGATACATAGCTTCGACGTGATAAATTAAACCATAGAACCCAATCACAATATGATTTTTATGCAACATTAACGCATGGGTTCCTTGCCGATTCTCCCACCGATCGTTCACAGATCGATGGTTCACAACGATTACAAAATCTCAATAAGATCTCTCTATATCAGAGAGTTCAATCTCCTCAATATGAAAAGTGCTCACCCAACTCTTTTTAATTATGGTCGTTAATTCTTCAACCTGACGAGATCAACGAAGTTGGTTGATTGTGGTCCATGAACTAGCATGCCCGTAAATTTCGCCTTCGTGCTCCGCAATGATTCCCAAACATCGATCTTTGTTCACAGATTGACGATTCACAATGATTACGGGGTCCAATATGGAAAGTGTTTTCCCAACTCTATCTAATAATGGTCATTGATCTTCCACCCTGACAAAATCAACGATGTTGGTTGATTGTGGGACATGAACTAGCACGTCCTTTAATTTCACCTTCGGGCTCCACAATGATCCCCTACCATCGATCAAATCGAATGACTAGTGTTTGATCTGTTAACTCCATTGGATATTGAATTCGATTTCATGAATGTGATCGGTCTTCCCTCCGATGAGAGACTCACATTCATCTCCTCTGTCAGGTTCTTGAGTATCTTGATTGTAACACCTTGTTTCCCCCAGCTTGTAAAAATAACTGGACTGGCCAAGAACTGTGGAAAACTCATAAATGTGAATATGTGATGTAAATGGACCTTGTGGAAAAGGTCAATAAATGTGAATAACATTATGAATTTATATTGCAGGACTGCTGAGAGGGGATGTGCATAAAAAGAGACCACAATGGCGGTGGAAGGCACCTGGAAAGGTGGCGTTAACTTCCACCGAGAATTAATACCGTATTTGGACTCCACTGGCCCGGAGAACCAAAAGCGGCTCACTGGCCCCGAATTAAATGTCTTGCAGGCTGGTAGGTAGATGGTTTAATTAGGGATGGGAGGTGAAGCTCCCATCCGTAGAGCCGTAAGACCTGATCAGCGCGAGGGTAATCGCACCACACGCAACCTTGTAAGAGGATAAGGCATGGGGTAGAAGCGATTGGGGGCAGACGCGAGGGGAGAACTCGGGCATTATGTAGAGTGAGTGATAGTAGAGAGGAATGATTGCAACCTTCACTCCTGGTCATTGGTAAACAGAGACGCAGTCTCACAGCATCATGGTCTCAACTCGGGGGTGGCTAGTGGTAAATCCACTGGGAGTCGCTAAGCCTACGGTGGAGTGGAAACAAGCACTCCTCTCAGTAGTTGCTTAACCTTGGTGTTATTTCTGATAAGTGTTTTGCCTCTAGAACCTTGAAATATATGTATTTTGATAATTATGCTCATAAGCTGCGGAACTGTGAATGTTTCCATTTTAAGAATGTCTGAGTAGTATTTTGATCTGTACTAGTAGTTGTATATTCTTATAACAGAAAAACCACACATGGCTTATGTTGATAAATAAATTTAATTATGCATAATTTGAACCAATTCAGGCTTCCAGCCCGTTCTCAGGAAGTTGTTCACCCTTATCTGTCTCTAGGGATGCCCCAGAATAGATCTCTTCACAGAGATTCCCTCCTTGGAAAGGTTTACCAAGAACCTGGAAAAGGGACTTGGATGTGCAAGTATTAACAACCTTGTATGAGGAGGAATGACCCTCTTAAAATCCCGAAGTAGCAGCATAGGGATAAGTATCGATCGATGGACGGGATTCTGTCGGAAGACCCATGGTCATTCACGACCATTTGATTGACGAAAGAAACGAGGGCATTACATACCTTGCCCCTTTTCCTCTATCTTCATGAATAGCGAGGAAATCGGGATCGTAGACCCCCACGGTCCATGAGAACATCTGGACCGTTGATTTTTCCACATCCATGAAGTAGTGGAAGAGTGCACAAGGTGGGACAGATCTGAGCCGTTAGATCTTAGCCAGAAAAACCCGACAGCCATTGGATCGGTTAAGAGATGCATGAGGGTTAAGCCCTTGTGAACAAGAGGTTAAAAGTCTCAACGAGAGGCGTGGCCATTGGGATATCGACATTCGTGAAATCCGGAGTCACGATGACATGAGGTCGGAAATTTTCATAGTGAAATTCCCGGAATCAATATGAGCCGTCTATCATAGGAAGACACGTGGACAAGATCGGGAGCTCGTCGACATTTCGGAGATCGAAGGGACAAGATACCAGAATACTCTGCCGAAAAAAATCTGAAATCGCGAGAAGCAATCAGGACCATCCATCATAGGAGGACGTGTGGTGGCAATCGGATCATTCGGGAAAAGTCTCGAAAGGAAAGTCACCCATCGGGAAATCGGGAATCGCGGAATCGAGATTCTTGTTGACAAGAGTTCAGGATTTCCCATGGTGGAAACCCCATAGTATATCTGAGCCGTCCGATTGATGGAGGCCATGTGTTGAAGAGATTAACCGCATCGGGAAACCGGGGATCGAGGATTCGGGGGTCCTGTGATCGAAAGTCCGGATTCTCGTGATGATAAACCCTGATGAATGGACGAGATTCTTTCAGAGGATCTTAGGGTCTGTAATAACCATTAGATGTGGAGATGAGACGTCAACTTAAGCCAGGACGTGAATATGCTTTATGATAAGTGGAGAACAGATCTGGACGGCCAGAGTCCACCCGCCCAGATCTACGACTGAGGTTCCATTCCAGAGCCCCCTTAATGTTTTGCCTTTAGCGGTAGGGGGGGGGTCCGGAATTGGATGCACAACTCTCGAGCGGTCGAGATTAACTCACCGGGATCAATGACGCTCAAGTGGCTTCCGGACCCCCCTTTCCATTCTTCTTTTAATGGGGGGGGGGTTCGGAATAGTGTGGCGTGTGAAGTGCCCCCCCCCTCCTGTCATGTCAATTGCTATGTCGAGTTTCCCATTTTTCCACCTGTATTCCACTTAACCGTGTGACAGGGCCCATTCTCATTGGCGGTTCTCTACCCCTGTTGGGATTTGTTCTTATTGGTCACTTGCTGACCCTGTAGGGATTCGTCCCCATTGGCTGGTCGCTAGCCCTGTCGGGGTTCGGCGGTTGCATATTCGAACGATTAAACATTACTGTATCGTCGAGGTGAAAAATACAAATAGGCACTGCGTCCCAATTGAACCGTGATCATGACCCGTGATCACATAGGAACGAAGAAGGAGAGAGAAAGAGCCAGTTTACGCTAGGCCTCCATGGATATTTAGGGGTTCTGGTCCGGCAGAAGGCCAGAAAAATATGATAAAGGTAGTGGGTATGTGATAAAGTGGTATCAGAGCATGGTTACAACACTCGACCTAATTGGGATCATGCACGAGTCGTGCATAAGCTCCGTTCGAAGTATTCCTACGAAGAGAAACCCCCTAACGTAACTCTCTTGTCTAGGATTGAAAACTTGGAAACGAGAACCCGACTGTGTATGCATGTGAAAGAGTTATAAATTATGCGTAGATTATAAAAATATATATATCTAACTCTTGACTAACAATCAACATTTGTATTTTCACCTAAGCGGATGATCAGCCGCGGGAATTTACAGACGCAGAGAATGGTGACTCACCAAGAGATGGGGGAAGGCTCCCACAACAGAGACGAAGAGTCTGATGAAATAAGAGCAATAGGAACCCCTCCATACCTAGCCGAGACTATGAGGAGTCTCATGGTTGAGTTGCAAAGCTGCAAGGCCGACAATGAAAAGATGATGAAAGAACAAGAAAAGCAAACTTAAATTAATGCAGTGTTACTGCAGAGCTTATCTTACCTACAACGACAAATGCAGCATGAACCCGAAGTGTAGAAACATGGTCGTATCAGTGGCCATACTGAGAGGAGCACCTCGAGAAAGGTTCACCCCAGAGTTAAAGGACTTGTGCCAGACGATCCCACTGAGAAGGAAGATAGCTATTTAGAAGGCTCTTCCAGCAGCAGGACCAGTTCCTATTCTCGAAGAAAACAGAAGAAGCAAAAGACTTCCAAGAGTCATAAATTTGAGGAATTCAGAAAATCCAAACCTCCCTCCTTCGACGGTGAGATAAAGAAGGGAGAGGAAGCTGAGGCCTGGGTACTTGGACTGAAGAAATATTTCAGAGTCCATGATTTTTCAAAGAATTTGAAGGCCCGAGTGGCCACTTTCAATCTGAATGAAAAGGCTTCCATCTGGTGGGAAGACCTTAAGAATATGAAAGGGGTCCACGAGGAGGACCTGTCTTGGAAACAATTTGAAAAGTACTTCCGGAAGAAGTATTTTTCGGAAAGATATTTCGACGAAAAGGCTAAAACGTTTTATGAACTCAAACTGGGGCAACTCACTATAGAGCAATATGTCAACAAATTCCTCGACTTACTGCGATATTTACCCTACATCAAAGCAGATAAGGCGAAGGTGCAACGCTTCATCAGTGGGCTACCCAAGGAATACAGGAACCAAATTGAATTCGACAAGCCAAATACCTTAGAAGACACTATTCGAAAGGCAACATATTGTCATGAACAATATGGACATCGAGCAGAGTCTCGTGGAGACTGGAGACAGAAGAGTGGTTCGAAATTTCAGAAAAAGGGGATCAAATCCTCAAGATTTAAGAGCTACAAAAAGAACCCCAGAATGAACTTTCCAACCCGGAGTGTACTCCAACAGAACTTTCCATCATCAGACGGAAATAAAACTTCTGGACCTATACCAGTGAAGACTAATGACCCAAAAAGAGAACCTATGAAATGTTAGGGTTGCGGAGAAGAGCATCTCCTGAGAGACTGTCCACACCGACAACAGAATAGTCGGAAAGTTTATAACATTCAGGAAGCGACCACAGTCAATGATGTGGCAAGGAGTGTGCCACAGATTTATGCAGCCTTGGATAATAACCAAGCTGACCACCAAGCTTCAGTGGTGGAAATAGAAGGTATGATTTGCAACCATCTGGTGTCTGTTTTGATTGTCCCTTGTTCAAATTTGAGTTATATAGCCCCTAAAGTTGTTGATAAATGTAAGCTAAAACCACAAAAAAAACCAAGCCATGGTTGGTACAGTTAGCCACTGGCACTAAAAGAAAGGTAGTGGAGGTCATACTAGCCTGCCAATTAATGTTGGGTGAATTCCTCACCCAAGCAACCCTTAATGTATTACCCCTGGGATCATACGATCTATTGATTGGTATGGACTGGTTGTCTGCCCATAAAGCCAAATTGGACTATTACCATAAAACCTTAGAATGTGTGAGCAAATAAGGAAAAAGGATAACCCTTCAAGGGATTCGAAAACCTGTCTCGGTGAGGCAAATATCAACCCTGCAAATGAGAAAGTATTGCTGAAAGGGATGTCCCCTATATGCAATACATGTGTTGAAAACAATCGAAGGTGCTAAAACAATCCCTGACGATCACCCTATCCTGAGAGAATACAGAGATGTGTTTCCGGAAGAGGTACCGTGTCTACCTCCGAGAAGAGACATTGACTTCTTGATAGATCTCGCACCAGAAGTGGTGCCGGTGTCTAGGACACCCTATTGGATGAGCACACCTGAGTTAGTTGAACTCAAATTGCAATTGAAAGAAATGATGGATAAGGGTTATATTTGACCCAGCGTGTCCCCATGGGGAGCACCAGTCCTATTTGTGAAAAAGAAGGATGGT
>ML847337.1:0-18056 GCA_009831015.1 Picea engelmannii | reverse complement strand
AATTAATACCGTATTTGGACTCCACTGGCCCGGAGAACCAAAAGTGGCTCGCTGGCCCCGAATTAAATGTCTTGCAGGCTGGTAGGTAGATGGTTTAATGATGGATGGGAGGTGAACCTCCCATCCATAGAGCTGTCAGACCTAATCAACGCAAGGGTAATCGCGCCACACACAACCTCGCAAGATGATAAGGCGTGGGGTAGAAGCGATTGGGGGCAGATGCGAGGGGAGAAATCGGGCATTATGTAGAGTGAGTGATAGCAGAGAGGAAGGATTGCAACATTCGCTCCTGGTCACTGGTAAACAGAGACGCAGTCTCACAACATCGTGGTCTCAGCTCGGGGGTGGCTAGTGGTAAATCCACTGGGAGTCGCTAAGCCTACGGTGGGGTAAAAACGAGCACCCCTCTCAGCAGTTTCTTAACCCTGGTGTTAATTCTGATAAGTGTTTTTCCTCTGGCACCTTGAAATATATGTATTTTGATAATTATGCTCATAAGCTGCGGAACTGTGAATGTTTCCATTTTAAGAATGTCTGAGTATTATTTTGATCAGTACTAGTAGTTGTAAATGCTTATAACAGAAAAACCACGCATGGCTTATGTTGATAAATAAATTTAATTATGCATAAGTTGAACCAAGTCAGGCTTCCATACCGTTCTCAGGAAGTTGTTTATCCTTATCTGTCTCCAGGGATGCCCCGGAATAGATCTCTTCACAGAGATTCCCTCCTTGGAAAGGTTTACCAAGAACCTAGAAAAGGGACTTGTCTGTGCAAGTCTTAACAACCTTGTACGAGGAGGAATGACCCTCTTAAAATCCCGAAGTAGCAGCGTAGGGATAAGTATCGTTCGACAAACGAGATTCCGTCGGAAGACCCATGGTCATTCACGACCGTTTGATTGACGAAAGAAAAGAGGGCGTTACATACCTTGCCCCTTTTCCTCTATGTTCGTGAATAGCGAGGAAATCGGGATCGTAGACCCCCACGATTCATGAGAACATCTGGACCGTTGATTTTTCCACATCGATGAAGTAGTGGAAGAGTGCACAAGGTGGGACAGATCTGAGCCATTAGATCTTAGCCAAAAAAACCCGACAGCCATTGGATCGGTTAAGAGATGCATGAGGGTTAAGCCCTCGTGAACAGGAGGTTAAAAGTCCCGACGAGAGGCGTGGACATCGGGATAACGACATTTGTGAAATCGGGAGTCACGATGACATGAGGTCGGGAATTTTCATAGTGAAATTCCCGGAATCAATATGATCCGTCTATCATAAGAGGACACGTGGACAAGATCGGGAGCCCGTCGACATTTTGGAGATCGAAGGGACAAGATACTGGAATATCTCTGTCGCAGAAAATACAAAATTGTGAGAAGCGATCAAGACCGTCCATCATAGGAGGACGCGTGGTGGCAATCGGAGCATTCGGGAAAAGTCCCGAAAGGAAAGTCACCCATCGGGAAATCGAGAATCACAGGATCGGGATTCCAGTTGACAAGAGTTCAGGATTTCCCATGGTGGAAACCCCAGACTAGATCTAAGCCATCCGATTGACAGAGGCCACGTGTCGAAGAGATTAACTGCATCGGGAAACAAGGGATCGAGGATTTGGGGGTCCCGTGATCGAAAGTCTGGATTCTCGTGATGATAAACACTAATGAATGGGCGATATTCTTTCGGAGGATCTCAGGGTCTGTAATGACCGTTAGATGTGGAGATGAGATGTCAACTTAATCCAGGACGTGAATATGCTTTAGGATAAGTGGCGAATAGATATGGACGACCAGAGTCCACCCACCCAGATCTACGGCTGAGGTTCCATTCCGGAGCCCCCTTACTGTTCTGCCTTTAGCTGTAGGGGGGGGTCCAGAATTGGACGCACAACTCTCAAACGGTCGAGATTAACTCATCGGGATCAATGGCTCTCAAGTGGATTCCGGACCCCCCTTGCCATTCTGCCTTTAATGGGGGGGGTTCGGAATAGTGTGGCGTGTGAAGTGGGGCCCCCTTCCTGTCATGTCGATTGCTGTGTCGAGTTTTTATTTTTTCCACCTGTATTCCACTTAACCGCGCGACGGGGCCCGTTCTCATTGGCGATTCTCTACCCCTGTTGGGATTTGTTCCTATTGGTCACTTGCTGACCCTGTAGGGATTTGTCCCCATTGGTCGGTCGCTAGCCCTATCGGGGTTCATAGGTTGCAGAGTCAAACGATTAAACATTACTGTAGCGTCGAGGAGCGAAATACAAATAGGCACTGCGTCCCAATTGAACTGTGATCATGACCTGCGATCACATAGGAACGAAGAAGGAGAGAGAAAAAGCCAGTTTACACTGGGCCTCCATGGATATTTAGGGGTTCTGGTCCGGCAGAAGGCTAGAAAAATCTGATAAAGGTAGTGGGTATGTGACACTGATTCGATTAGGGATTTATTCCTGAATCATACTCTACTTGGGTATCTGTGGCATACAAACGACTTTCAAAATTTTCGTGCATAACATTAAGACAATAAAAAAATTTCAGACATGTCCTAGCACATCTTTATGCACTTCATCACATTATCCTTAATTTTTTCATGAGGGAAACACACACAAATCTTTATTGTTTCTACAACAATACGACCACCATCACTATGGTGCCAAAACATTCACTTTCATCTGCGCACCAACTCTATCATCCCAGAGAAAGCATAATACTCAACAATAAAAGAATTGAGGGCTCTCCCCTTCTTCCAATTCTTTCTACCCCACCTGGGACTTTTCAGCCCAGCTCAGTTATCTCTAAAGGCCTCATTTCCTTTTCTTAACATGGCTTCAACCAAGATTATTCAATCAAATATACTCATTTATTCATTCATTAGTCTTCTATTCATTACATGATGATTTCAAAATGTAAGCTAGGATTCTTATATATATAATCTTGTAGCTCACTGCTTAGTTTCTAAGTATTTATTAAGGTTGTGATTCTGACCTCCTGACAGAGTTTTCACATAGTTTTTCCATAGGGAACTCCCTCAGCATGCAACTTTCTTATTGCATGTCCATCACTATTTGTGATGGCCTTAGCCTTGAGCTAGATTTAGTTGTTTACCAAATATTCCATAAGGAATATAAACATGCATATTTGTCATGCACCCAAATTATGTATCCATACATATTCTAGTTTTGTTAACTTACATCCATGATATACTTAACCATATGCATAATCAAAAGTCTGTGTGTAGCTTCCATGGGTATATTTCACAACCAACATACATCTCTATTCTAAAATTAGTCAACTCATGATAGTTCAAACTCATTCTTATGTGATCCTCAAGGCATAATCATTTTCCTCTTATCTTGACACAGACCATCCTTGCTCATTTACTCTTTCATTTATTTATACTAGTATTTCTTGAGGGAATGGAGTGCATTCCCCTTAAGCTATCATTCAAAACAAAACTTTCATGACTCTTCAAAATGGATTCAACCATGTATCCATGGTATTCACTTAATCTTGGCAAGTGCAATTCTTGCCTTACATATCACTCATCAAGGCAGCCATACTGTGCCTTTAGTATGCATATGCATGTGCATCATTTACACATGGACCTATCAGACTTCCAGATCCTGCTCCAAGGATATTGTTTCCATTCTTATGACAAGCTTCATAGGGACATGCAACACTGAGATTCCCTCTCAGTTGCGAGCTTGCAATGATTCACACGACATCCACATGGAAGTTGAGTCATACATAGTCATAACTATGTTCCCTTTCTATACAATAACAACTAGCAAGAAAAAACTCTTGCCTCAACCTCCATGGAACATTACTCAACTTATAAATACAATCTAGGAAATTATAACCATGCCCAAGGTAACAAAATAAGCCAATTTAGCTTCCAAATATATCTATATGGATACCATCCACCAATAGATGTCAATATGACCCATTGGGCTTCTAGAAGTGCCCCAACACTTCCTTTACCACATTTAGGATCAACATTTAGTCAACCATTTTATCTTAATGTTAACAATTTAATGTCTAATACCATTTCGACTATTCCCTAAGTATCCTAGTTCAGAAATCTAGAGTAGCTTTAGGTCAAGATCGGTCTTGACCATTACATCTAGAATTCTTCCTTTTGTTCAGCATAGTCAGGGATGAAGGCCATTTTCCTCCTACCATAATAAATCTCGCAGATTAGTTTCCTATACACCAAGAAAGGGAGGATGTTGTGATTTCTCATTCAATCACTCTATAATTCTACAACTCTGTTTATCAGCTTGATTAGAAAAACCCTGTCCAACAATTCTTGTACCTAGAAACAAAATTTATTTCTCAGTCCACTTGAAACCTGAGAGCTGTGCATGCTCTCCCTTTTTAGGGAATGGTCACCAGACTCATTCCTCTGATCATGAGGGGTTATACACATATACTAGGTTTAACCCTTCATTAAAGCAGTAATCATTGCTGCTACAGATCCTTTCCATCCATTCACATTTCTATTTTAGTTTAAATATTAGTGTTCTTCAACATAATCCCATTCCTGTAGGATCAAATTTCATTTCCTAAGAAATTCTAGGCTCCCTTTTCCACAGACTAGAATGGTTCAATATCATTGGGTTAAAATCCCAACTGTATTTTAAATATGCATCCTTCTACTCAAGGAACTTATGAAGATGATTTATGTTTGGTGGTAATATTCTCCATAGGCTCATCTTAGCCTTGGTAACCAAATCTTATTATTGTACAACAACATGTACAATTGCACAGTGAAGTCAAATTCTTTATTTGGGAACATTAGCAACATACAATGCCAATTTCCAAAACATCTATCAACAATAAAGGATCTCATTCCTCTCTTCAGTAGAGGTTTTCTAAGCCTCTTAGGAATGCGGTAAGATAGATTTTTACCCCTTAAAGTCCTCCAGAAATATTTTCATACGATTCGTGCATGAGCCCAAGAAGGCCAAGTGTTGTTGTCATGCTCTGATACCAATTTGTAACACCCCTGACCCCTAGGTGCTCTTTCAAGTGGTGGTGTATCAAAATTTCATTTCCCTTAACTCTCTCTAGGTTCCCCTTTCACCATAGTGTAGGTTCTTCCAAAACCGCGGGCTCTTTCCTGTCCCATTTGGAGGATTTGAACAACAGACGCTAGATTTCCATTCTAGGCCCCTTCTTCATATGACCTCATGTTGTGACCCGACGCCTACTCAAAGGGTGCTTCGAAACTTTGGACTTCGGTCGTTTTCACTTCACCACTCGCCAATTCATCCGAACTCTGAACTGGAGAAGTTTTGAAATGATTGGAGAGGGATCGGAGGTACCTTCTCCCTTTCCAGATAAATGACCCACCAAAACTTTAGGCTCAGATGATTCGACAAGTTCCAAAACACCTCCCCTCGATTTTTCTGGAGTGCCAAGTCTCTGGACTGCGCGATATTATGCCACGTGTATAGAGAACATCAACGGTTCTGATTTCCTTTGGGATTCTGTGCTTTGGTGGATTCCCAAGTACTCACAACCACAAACCTCTGAAGTCCAATCCTTCCAGAGTGTCGGATCTTATGACACCTATCTTCTAATATCGATTACTCAGGTGGCCTTCAGCCTCCGGGCCTTCGGCCTCCGGGCCTTCAGGATTTCTTTCTCCTTCAACTCCACTTTCTTCCAGAGTGAATTTTCTCCGAAGTGGCAGATCTTTTGCCACACATCCTCCTTCATGGATGACTGATATGACTTCGGGACTCTATCCTTAGAGAGTCCTCACACCTCCACTCTTCAACTCTTTCGGCGTCCTATTGCTCCAGAGTGTAGGATCTGGTGACACCTGTCCTTACCAACGAACAACTTAGATATGTTCCATCTCCAGACTCTTCGAGAGTTTTCCCCACTCTACACTTTGCTTTCTCCAGAATTTCAGATCTCCTGCCACGCGTCTCCACCTAGTGGATGACTGAGATCTTCTTCGTTACCTCAACACTTCGACGCTTCATGCCTCTTTTCTATCTACGCACAAGATCACCCGAAGATCCAAACTTATGAAGTCCCATGAGCTTGCCAAGTATCTCCAACCTTTAGTCCTTTTGGTCTCTCTGTAATGCTACACCCTGAATCCTCTGGAGTCCCAAAGTCCCAGACTCCTAGAGTCTTGACTACATCACCAACCACTCTGGCCAGGTGACATGTATCAAGAAATGACACATAGGAGGGGGTCATGGTGACACGTGTCACGTTTAAAAATGGTTCATAGGGTATGTGATATGCACGAATTTGAGTGACACATGGCATGCCCATATTGGGTCCACATAATCCTGGGTGACGTCACCACTCTACATGTGGGCTCCCACGTGATCCTCGCTGTGATATAGGCATCCCCATGATCGAATGATCAAGAGGAATCCCGACGAATCCTTTGATACATGGTCCACATTACTTCGCAGCTTCGTCCTTCAGGTATTTTGATGCTACAATGTCCTTGTTCTCCCTAAGAGGGAATTAATCAAGTACCCTATGCGGGTCCCTTCCCTCTGAATGATCCGATGGTTGAGAGGGGCCCCAATGGACTCCCCAAATTAACGACTCACAACCTTTCGCGACTTCAAGAATCGAGCATTTTTACAGTTATGAAGTTTGACATCCCTGGGGCTTCGAGCTCCTGAAGCTCTGAGACCATCAAGAGCTAGCTCCTTTCGAACTTAGTGCAGGGTTCCTAGGCCTTGGTCATATGGGACACCCAAATATTCTCTTGGTTACACGCTTGAATCTTGGCCGTGAATTTTCTAAGGTCGTGAGCATGATCCGTTGGTCACACAGATGAAAGATATGGGAAATACGTTCCCCCCTTGCTATAGTGGGAAAAACCCCCTATGGAATACACTAGGGTTCAACATGTAGGCAGATCTAACCATCTAAAGTCTCCTAATTTTTAACAACTACCCTGACTATACCCCACATTCATACAAGAAATACAAGTTAAAAGATTCGATAACTCTACCTTAAACTCCGCGTCCGGTGTTGATATTTTCGCGTTCAATTGCTCCTCAATTACAAGTCTCCTCCCAAGGCCGACCTTCATTCACAAACAAACAAACAAAGAAATATGAACATGTATCTCATATATAAATTAGTGGGTTATATGTCATAATAAAACATGAATCAAACATAAATATTGAACACATCATATGGCGAGACAGAAAAAATACTTCTTTTTATTAATCTCACAAATTTACTTACAATGAGATCAATGACTTCTCCTTGATCCTGGTCCGGGCTCCTCTAAACCAAGCTCCAATTGCTTCCGCATATCTTTCTCCTCTCACACTTCTCTCTAAGGAAATGGCATAAGCTTATGAATGAGGAAAAAGGAAAGAATAGGGAATTCTGGCTTAAAACTCACAATGTGGCTGCAAACTCTTGGGGCAAGGGGGAAAAGTGAAATGGGAAGAGTTTCACTGTTCTTATGATTAGCTTTGGAATGAGACCCCAACACCTCCTTTTATATGGGAAAATGATGGTTATTTGGTTGGGTGATGGGCTTTAGGCAGTGGATTCATTGAGAAACCACCCAATATCCTGTAATCTCAACGAATTCCTTGCAACTTTTTAATTTTTGCAAATTTTGTGGGAGTATGCGGGATTTAATGGTGAAGCTAACGTATGTACACAAGCTGTAGTGGTGTAGAAAGCATGTGTACACGGTCGGTAGTGGTTCAGGGCATGTACATCTTAAAAAATATGGTTTTTAAGAAGATCTGCTCAGTGATGGCTTGGAAAAAAAAGCAAGTAAGATGGCCTGATGCTAGGTATGCATGTATGGTGCAATTTAGGGTTATAACAGATGTCCCCTAATGTGTGAGGTCTGAATATCATTTGATGGCTGAAATACATTACAAATCTTCACGAACGTATGAAGTGAGTGAGCCCATGACCAAAGTTCGGGAGGTGCCATCTGCAAAATAACAATTGTCTCAGTGAGGCGGGCATACTCATGCTCAAGATGAAATAAATCATGGATGCCAATCAAATACAATGTAGATCCATGTCATATAACTATATAAAGTGTATCCGTGAGAAATACACAACGCATCTACATATCAAAATCAAATATATACATGTATAGTATCCATCTTCAAGAAGCCAATGACACCTAATGGCTGGAGATGAGGTCTTCAGAGCTCAAACAACAACTTCAAGATCTTCAAAAATCAGGTAGGAGTGTAATATGAGTGTACGAATTCACTACCCATAGGTCTTCGATGACTTGTTAGGAACATACAAGAGGATATCGATGATCAAGAAGAGAACTTTAGTGATTTCAAACAAGGATTTGATTGGAATTTTGGGGATGGTCGGGCATGAGGGAAAGAGACAAACTGCAGAGTCACCAACTCAAGTTGGGTAAAAATTCCCTTGGACAATAGCATGACAAATGATTAGACTCAGGAAGCATGACATTGACATAAGTTCACGATGCAGGAGGCAACACAAACTCTCCATGTGTTTGGAAGAATAACCAAACGGAGGAGGACACAACTCTATGTAACAAGAACAACTTCCTAAGGTCATATTAAATCCAAAATCTTGACGAACAAATGAAAGGATGTGCTTTGTCCAAGGGCGACTCATTGTGCTGCCATAAAAAGAAAATACTTTTCCCATCCTCTTTTTGGGGTATATTTGATTTTTTTGTCTTTTTCAATAATTTTGGAAAGCTTGAAAAATAATAAAAGAATGATATGTTACAAAGGAGGAACGAGTGTCGCAAGCATACTAGTTCCAAGCAGAAGGAACACACTAATGATCAAATCAAGGAGACATGTGTAGGAAAAGGACACTCGGGAAAATTCCTCCATGGGTCAAGGTGTCAAGACTCAAAGGCAAAGTGCTACAAGGCTTGCATATAAGGCATGCTTCAAAGGTTCAGTTGAGAGCAACATGGAGCYGGCATTAGGCCAAAGACCTAGGGATGCAAATGCGATTAATATGACACAATGATAACATCCTTCAATTTAATTTTAACGAGCCCAGAGAAGGTAAGCTCGGTGGTTTTTCATTTTTAGAGAGTCTGAAAAAGCGTAAAAGAAGACTCCACTGGGGTACCTTTTTTGAAGGTAGTCTAGTTGGTTTGAAAAAGGGGTAAAATAGCACCGAAACGACATATATTCAAAACCATTTTAATGAGTGTGACAAAGACAAAATCACTTGACAATCTTTTCAATTTTAAGGAGTCTGAAAAGAGCTTAATTATGGACTCGTTGTCTTTTTCTAAATTTAGTCTCCTTATCCYGAAAAAGTAAAATTTACTTAGGAGAACTCTCCCGGCAAGACGAATCTCCCAAGGTGTACCTTTTTCCTCCTTAATMTATAGGCTGAAAAAAGGGGTAAACTCATGCCAGTAGATGTTTTTCTGAACTAATTAACGAGTGTGAAAGAACAAGGTCACTCGACGATCTTTTAAATTTTAAGGAGTCTGAAAAGAGMTTAACTATGGACTCGGTAGGGGATGTTCTTTTGGACCATTTTAACGAGTGTGAAGGAACAAGGTCACTTGAAAATATTTTCAATTTTAGGGAGTCTGAAAAGAGATTAACTATGGACTCCATGGGGGTTCCTTTTTTGTAAATTTAGTCCCTCAGGCCCGAAAAAGGGTTAAACTTATACTTGAGAATACTCTTCTAGCGAACCGAAGCTCCTACAGTATACCTTTATTCGTACAATTGACCATCCAGACTGAAAAAGGGATAAACTACCGCCGGACAAACGTGCCTTCAAGTTTCAATTTGGCGAGCATGAAGGGAAACAAGATCGCTCGACAATATTTTTATGTTTATTGAGTTTGAAAAGGGCTTAAAGAAGACTCATTTTTTGGGAGTCCCGAGGGTGAGGCCAAGAGTGATGACACATCAAGTGTATGAGGCTCAAAATTGTAATTAGGACAAGACTAAAAGGACTCCCGAGCCTAAAGTCATTAACGACGACATGGACGTCGAAATGCAACCAGGATCTATCTAGGGAATCCATGTAAAGGTGGGCTCTGCCACTAAATTACGACACTTTTAAAGAAACAATGATGGTTCTGTGTCGCAATTTGGTGGGATCGATCCTATGGCAAAGAGAAAAATACAACGAGATGAAACAAGTGGGTGTGGAAACCTAACTTAAATGAAAAAAGTTGGAAAAATGAATTTTACCAAAGAATATTAAAAAGTGACCCATATCCCAAACAATTTTCCAAACCAAAAGTGAAGTGTATCGTAACATCCAACGAGAAACTCAAGAACCACGTAAAACGATTTTCAAGCCAGAAAAAATGACAAAAGGGTCCAAAAAATGACAAAAAGGGCCAAAGAAGTCTATAAATAGAAGCTGGCAGATCATTATCACCATTGCAAATTGAGAATTGACCAAAAAGACAAAAAAAAACCCTTTGCTAAAAGAGTTGATTTCGAGAGATTCAGAGGACGAAATGAACTTCTGCTCGGACCAAGTAAGTACAAACTATATCCTCTTGCATTTCCATACTTTCCTTTTGCATTAGTTTTATTTTTGGGGGGGGAACACACTCCTAAAAGAGGGCGACCCTATGTGTATGTAGTATGTACAAGGAAAACCTGCGTATGCCCATGGAAAGAAAATACTCTGCCCGCGTGCATACACGACTATGTCTAATACAGCCCACGTACACCCTCAAAGACATGGAAAAATAAAAAATACAAGAGTTAACTCTAAACTTGTCATTGACAGGATGTATGTCCATTGGAGAGAGAGGGAGCATGAGGACATTGATTCTCTAGGCGGAGAAGACCTTGTTGTTGTCACCGCATTAAAACAATACGGGTTGTGGAAATTATTCTAGTGTCCACTCATGAGGGAACAACCCATGCTGCTGAATGCCTTAGTATATTACTGGTACCCTAACGCTGAGGCATTTATGCTCAAGGGGAAGTCGTTGAATCCAATGACTAAGGATATTTATTTTCTGACTGGCCTTTCGAGGAGAGGGGAACCAGTAAAACTTCATGATTTTCCTCCTGGGCCTCACAACATTGCCAAGTTGATCGGGCTACACTGTGAGGATGACACAGATAAAGTGGGTTCTTAGGTGTCGATCGACAATATTACCAACCTATCACTGTAAGTGATAGTTTTTCTCATTGGGTGGATCACTAGATCCACGACCTTACATCAGGCATCCCGGGCGCACATGCATTGTGTAGTACAATGATTAGATGAAAAAGTGTTCGACTGGAGCACAAACATGATCGAGTGCATGAAGAGACAACTCATGGAGTGGCGTGGGTGGAACAACAAGAAATTTGGATTCGAGACTATTCTATTCTCTTTTTCCTTCGAGAGAGTAGCCAGTCTTAGTTCGCGAGAGACAGTACGGGGGCATGTAGCCTCCTTTTAGTTAGTGTGCAGATGGGCGACGTTATTTACATGACAGGGGGGAGGGAGGACCATTGAGGCCTTTGAAGATACTTTCTTTGACTGGTAGTCTCGACAGATTCTGACTATAAAGGACTACCCCTATGCCAGGATCAAATTATCCAAGGATCCTGATATGCCCGTACCTCCCGGAGCAGAGCGAGGAGAGATAGGTACGTTTTCTTTTAATTTTTTTTTATTTTTTTTAATATATATCATTTTTATGTGTACTGGAGTATTTGACAACTATGCATCTATTATGTACAGATGTGGGGTTAGTGCATACAACATATTTTGCGAGGAGAAGGCAACGTCCTCGACTAGAGGCAGCAGCAGCAGCGGCTGCCGGACTAGCAGCAGCAGCAACGGGACCTCTAGTCGGAGAGGCTGAGAGAGTGTTGAGATGGGTGGAGCAGAAACTCACCACGCTCACTCGTATAGTGCCCATGGACGAGATCTAGGATCTCCCACCATCTATGCAACCTCATGTAGTTGGGGTGCCATGGACCTAGGTCCAACTCTTCCAACATTTGGCAAACATCGTTGTTCACTATGTCAGCGCCAATAGGCCTCGTGCTTAGCTTAGGGTGGACCACTTACGTGCCAAGGGCACTCTTTTGTATTTTTTTGAGGGCATAAGACTCGTGATGTATACCAAACATATTATTTTTGAGGTGCTTGCACCCACTTATGTACTCTGAGAATTTTGATATATATATGTGTATTTACATCTTTTTATGTCTTATGGATCACATTTTTACAAATGTATTTACATGTGTATGTGTCTGCTTCTTTTATGTGTGTGCAATATGCCAATCTAATACATGATTAGCTAGAGTATCTTTCATTTGATTCAATATCCTAGGAACATGGATATACGTAATGTAATCAAAGCATTGTTCTAAGAGATGTACCCTATGGAATCATTTGTGTAGAGAAGGATCATAAACGTGGTAAACCCCATTTAACTGGGACACAACCAGTTGTGCATCTAAGTAGACCCATAGGTGAGAGATACCATGCGACAAAGCATCACGAAGCAACTCTATCACTGCGTTGTACTCAACAACATTGTTTGTGGCGTCACCTAGACATATACCTCCAAAAGATAGCAGCTGGACTTGAGGGGTGAAGATCACCCAAGCTGTGGAAGCAAGCCTCTGAGTGTCTTGGCTAGCGTCATCCGTGAACCCAACAAACACCTCTGATTCACTTGACATCTGCCATAGTGAAAAAGATGACATAAAAAATGACACGTCCATAAAACAAAAAGACAAAAACTAAAAATGTATTAGAACTATACATATGTACAAGAAGTCACCCAAGGCGAAGCACCTACGAGTAATAATTCTTGAGATAGAGCCCATTTCTAGGCTTCACCAAAGCATTCCCCTCAAATTCAACTAGATGATAAGCACCCTTCTTTAATACCTCCTTTACGATGAAAGGTCTGAACCACATGGGTTTGAACTTGCCTGCCCCCAGGGGATCCTTATATTGGTTGTATACCAGGACAAGATCGCCTTCGAAGAAAATCCGAGGACGAATGAACCGATCATACTAAAACTTGACTCGTTTCTTGTGAGCCTCATTAGCCAAGGCTGCGTCACGTCATTGTTCATCGAGCTGCTCGAGTTATAATAAGCGCTCCTCAAGTGGTGAAGTGTCTGGAAATAAATGTATTGCCAATTTAAGCGATGGGATCTGGCATTCTATAGGCAAGACTACTTCCATCCCGTAAACGAATTTAAAAGGTGAGAAACCGGTTTCAGTCTTTACAGACATTTGGTAGTCCCATAATGTCAAGTACAACATCAAATGCCAATTTGACTTGGCATAATTGATCGTTCACTGAAGAATGGTCTTGAGAGACTTATTCACAACTTCCACCTGACCATTCACTTGTGGGAAGTAAGGTGATGAATTTTCTTTCCTTAACCCAAGATTTGATGTTAACTCAGACATTATTTTGTTCTAAAAGTGACTGCCATGGTCAGTGACAATCTCCTTTGGGATGTCGAACCTTAATATTATCTGATTGAACAAAAAGAGAGTTGTTGTCTCGTCATCATCTTTGAATGTTGGCATAGCTTCGACCCACTTTGTGAAGTAGTCTACTGCTACGATGATATAACAGTGCCCCCTGACTGAAGGGGGGTGGCATGTATTATAATCAATCCCCCACTTGTTGAAGGGGCCAACTGTAATGAAGGGAAACATAGGAGCAGGGTGTGCCCTCATCTTCCGAGAGAATATTTGACACAGGTGGCACTTCTTGACCGATTCAACGCAATCTTTGATCAATGTTGGTAAAAAGTAACCATCTCGTAGAATCTTTGGGGATTTTTCCAACCCAGACAAATGACCACCACATGCTCCAGTGTGGTAGTCGTTAAGAACGAGCTTTGTTTCTTCATGAGTGAGGCATCGAAGAAGGATGTAATCTACACCTTGATGATAAAGAGTGTCGTCAAGTATGAGATAGTTCTTTTCCTGATGGAGTATACATCGATGCTCATCATGAGAAGTAGAGGTGGGGCACTTCAAATTCTAGAGATATACTAGTATATCTCCATACCAGGGGTCTAAAGATGAAAGAAAAAAAAGATCTCCTTTAATCGGTGATTCTTCAGGAACAACATCACCTGACTCGATCGGAAGTTTCGAGATAAGTTTCGCAAAGACCAATGACTTTTTGGATTTCCTAGAAAAAAAATCCAATTCAAACTTCTGGAGGATAACAATCCATCTACTGATATTTCTGCAGATTACATGTCATGTCAACACGTATTGGAATAGATTCACCACAACAATGACAGTGGTCTTGCGAAGCAGGATATAATGACGGAACCGTTGGACAACATGAACTGCTACCAACGCAAGCTTCTCAACATGGGAGTAGTTTAGTTCTAGTCCAACCAGGCCTCAGCTTAGGTAATAAATCACATGCTCTTCAAGAAGATTGTCCTCTTGAACCAAGACCATACTGATGGTTGACTATGCAACAACCAAGTACAATAAGAAATATTTATTATAATTAGGCAGTCGAAGCAGAGGGAAAGACATGAGGGCACATTTCAACGCTTCGAAAGAGAGTTGAGTGGATTTGTCCAAATGGAAAGGGACTCCCTTCTTCAGTAAACACATAAACCCTTTAGTGATTTCGTCGTAGTTCACGATAAAACGCCAAAGAAAATTATCTTTTTCCTGTAAACTCTGAAGCCGAGGGACTGTGCATGGGGGAGGCAATTAAACTATCGCCTCAACCTTTAGAGGATCGACCATGATACCTGTTGTTAAAACTATGAAACCTAAAAGATGACCCAACATCACACAGGAACTGCACTTGTTTGGATTCAAGCAAATCCGATAGTAGCGACATCGCTCAAAGATTAGTCCAAGGTGCATGGGATGATCAACTCTCTTACAATATCGTGATGCTAAATCATCGAGATAATCCTGGACTATGTGTCTTAGGTTGTGGAAAGCAAAATACATGGCCCGCTGAAAAGTGGCTCCAACATTTTTGAGGCCAAAAGGAATCTTCCGATAATAAAATGTACTCCATGGACAGATAAAAGTTGTTTTTATGCTGGTCCTCGAGTTTAATCTGTATCTGATTGTATCCCAAAAAACCATCCATGAAAGAAAATACCTCACAGCCTACACACTCATCAAAAATATGGTCAATGAACGGGGTGGGGAAATTATCCTTGGGACAGGCCTTATTCAAATCACGGAAGTCCATACATATGCGAATCGTTCCCTTCTTTTTGTTAATTAGAATGGGATTTGACACCCATTGAGTCAACTGGCTGGGGTAGATGAAACCAGTTTTGAGAATTTTCTCTACTTCAACCTTAATAGCTGCTGCTTTCCTAGGATTAACTGGACGAAGATTCTTCCAAATTGACTTAGCGTCAGGATACGTTGTTATTTCATGTTCGATGATTCTTGGATATATGCTTGGAATTTCCTCGTAAGACTCGACAAAAATGACACAAAATTCCTTAAATAAATCTGTGTAGATTCAAATCTTCTCAGGGGAGCAGTCTGCTCCGACAAAGACATTCTCCACGATGCTAGGGGTTCTGGAGATTTCAATAGGTATCGTTTCAGCGATGGTTTCCATATTACCTTCGGCATAAACTACATGCGTAGCCAAAGGATTGATAGGACAAGACCTATCTCCAGTCATAGTTAGCACGAATTCACTTGCCTCAATTCTTCTTAACTCTGGGAGGAAACAAGATCTGTGATGGTGATCATCCCAGGGTCTGTTCGAACTATTCATTGCCTCTATAATCGCCTCATCATAAGGCAAGACCAATTCTAAATAATCGGTAGTGTCTGGATATAACTCCTGTGCAAGTGTCAGATCGGGATCGACAGAAGCTTGCTGGACTATAGAGTATGCAAATTCTGCCACGGAAAAGTGCATGGCCATGCCATGATACCTTGTCCCTTCCATCGTGGCCGATGGGGAAGGAAGAGTCCATAGATCATTAAAGTAAGTCATATGGAACGATGAAACTTGAAATATTTCATCCTTAGGCTGGTTAGGGACAACTGATATGAATTTGACATCGCCAGCCGAAGGAGGGTAATTGAAAGTACCCATCAAAGGTGGGAACAAACCAACCCCTACATTAACGATGTCTGGCTGAGGGTTATCAATCATCGGGACCATCGATGCTCCTGATGAAGGGCCAGGACGGGAGAAAGACAACTAATCAATGGACACTATCTGACCCTCATGTGGAAACAATAAGACCCGGAAAACTGTAGAGAACACTGCATGCATAGCATAGGTCCATGTCCTTCCTAACAAGAGATTGTAGTTGAGAGGTGCATCGACCACTTCAACTTCGACACACACGGTCTTCCCCCCTAATTGCATGGGGAAAGAAGGGATGATTCCATGTGGTCTGAATGAATGGCCATCAAAAGTGGTAATAAGAGTAGGTGATGGAGAAAAAATAGGTTGGCCAATGGCCTTCCAACATGCCAATGACATCACACATGTCGAGGCACCCTCATCAACCACCGTGCGGAAAATATTTCATGTAAAATTTTTCATGGTGTAAGCCACTACTATCTGAAACGCCACGTGGTAGGGGAGACGAGGTTTTAAGTCGGTCGTATCAAGCATGATCATTCCCGGATTATAGGTCTTAGCGGATCCTAAGGAAGATAACAGATCCTTTCTCTGCGAAGGGAAGCTCTAGAGGACCTCCAAAGAAGACATTGCGCAAGGGGTTTGTGACAAATCCTCCACCACAGAGTAATTTTGGGCGACCCTTGAGTTTGGATTGTGGGAAACTTTCTTGAACTCCTCTTTCGAGATGTGTGTCATTGTTTCTCCCAACGTATTCTCAATCCGGAGAGGAACAAATGGGTTTTCAGCTTCTTTACCCTTCTCAGAAGTGTTTGGTATTCTATAATCGTGTTCCCTAGTCACTATGTGGGCATCACCTTTCAACATATAAACATTCGAGGTCACGAGATTACTAGACGATGAAGGGGATCCCTGAGTGCCCCTATTCTCATTTGAAGAGGCTTGAGTTAAATGTTTCCCATGTGGAAATGGGTTCGTTAACACAACAGGCTGCTGCTGTGCCAAAAATTTTTGGGCCTCCACAAGCTGAGGGCACAGGTGAGTCAGATGTTCTTCTACGTAAAGGTTACACTGATAGTTCAACTTTCTTTTCTCTGTGTTGCCTCCACCAGCATTATAGGTGGGTTTCTTATCTACCTTACCCTTCTTTCGTTGTTTCTTCTTTCCATCAGCCTGTTGGTTGGCCTTCATATTTTTTGATTGCACACTGTGTACATTTGTTGTTTGAGTAGGGGGAGTAGCCAAACCAGTGTTTTGGTTGGCCGTTGTCTGTTGTATCAACAATTGTTGCAATTGATTTGATAAACGATCAACAAGATTTTCTTATGCTGAACCAACGATACCAACAACATGTGGTCCAAACTTCTGTTTGGTCTTGTCAAGAATGGACCGTGGTGAATCTGGAAAAACTTCATAAAGTAAACCAGACTGAGAGTATATCAGTTCTAGATGTTGAGCTCGCATTATCTCTTCTTCCTCGAAAAACACTCCCGACATTGCGACGCCTTTGGATAATTGGGGTACCAAAGACTTAAGGAACCACTCCAGTAGGAATGCTAGTGGAACTGGTACTTTTATAAAACTCTTCCGACGCCGCCATTCTCGGATGTGATTTGAGACATGGTCAACCTTTGTTCGCTCAAAGTTGGCCAGAAATTCGGTTTCGACATCGTATCTCACAGGTAATTGAAAATGTTTTAGAAAAACCAACTCCAATTCACCAAAAGTAGAGTATCTTGAGCAGTTGAGTTCGATGTACCATTTCGTGGCACTCCCGATAAGAGTGCGTTGATACAGACAAAACTGGACAGAGTCATCTCTCAATGACTTGGATGAGCACCATAGGTGAAAGGTGGTCACATGATCACCTGGATCTTTGTGAGGCTTACCCTCGAATTTCAGAATGTCCAAGGGAAACTTGGTCGAGATAGGAGGCCAACACGGATTGTGACAGATTAGGTCATTTAACAATCTTGAAAATTCTGGCAAATGCAACATTTCCAGAAAAGGTAGCTTGGG